>MIQA02007602.1:0-16235 GCA_001887855.2 Sclerospora graminicola | reverse complement strand
ACACTTTGACTTTCACCGCCCCTATGTCCGACCGTGACAGCGCACCCATCGGTCCCATGCCGGGCCACTCCCCGGCCAATACGCAGCCATCGGCCGTAGGCCCGGATGCCCATCCGGCCGGCCTAGAGCGTCGCCCAGGGCAGCCCGACGTGGCTGCTCTGCAAGCTCAAATCGCTGCGCTAACCTCTCAAGTAGCCAGCTTAGAGCAGGCTAACACCGAGTTGACTGTAACCGCCCGGCTGGCTAGTCAGCAAGCGGATGAATCCCGGGTCCGGGAGGTGCTGGCCACCTTCCAATCCCGCGACCGCATTAGCCAACTGGAAAGTGAGAAGGCCGACCTTCTCCAAGCGAGAGATCACCTCCAACAGCAGTCGGACTCACAGCGCGTCTTGAATCAGAAGGCCATAGCTGCCCTGAAGAGCCAGAGTAAGTATCGTTTCGCCTATTTAGGTTCGTCTCTCCACTCGCTCACTCCGTGTGTGTTCTCAGAGCAAAATGTCACGAACCTCCGCGTCTTGATGGTCGAGTCCTTTCAGACCGCGCGCGAGTTGACGGCGCGCTACGATAGCTACATTAAACTCTCTCAACGATTGGAGAGTTCGCAGCTAGAGCTGGGCAATTTGGAGTTTCGCCGGATCCGGCTCGCCAAGAAGCTGACGAAATATCAGAAGGCGCTATACCAGTCGGCCAATGCATCGCCCGACCTCCAACGCCGAATCCGGGAGCTTGAGGCCGCGTACGCTGAAACCCAATCGGGTGTGAGTGAAGCCCGGGAGGCGTTTACCCAGCTTGCGGAGGAGCGCGCGGACTGCCTGTCCTCTCTCAAGGAAGATCGAGCTCGGCTAGCCGCTTCGGGTGCCCGGGTGGGGCGTCTAATGAAGGGCCCTGCCCCCATCCGGGAGGCTATTAGGCACCTCCTTGACTTAGCTTGTCCGCGAGACCCTGATCCAGCCGCTTCCGCCACGCCACTTCTCTCGTCAGCCGCTGGTTCCGCCACGGCCGTCCGGACATCCAGCGCGGAGGCGTCCGCCCCCGGATCGATGACCGGTGGCACGGGAAAGGCTTCTCGTCTACGGATTTGGGATACTTCTCAAGACCCTAACCCGCCGCCAGTGCCAGCCGGCGAGCAGGCGGCTTCTCTCTCGTCCACTGAAGATTCGCCTGCGCATAAGGAAAAACGTCGGTCCAGCCGGGTTGCGTCGCTCCGCGGCCCCGTGGCAGCCAAACGGCCTAAACGGTCCTCCGCGCCGGTGAGCGCGGCTCTAGGTCATGGAGACAGCGGGCCGGGTCCTAGCCCCACTTCGATCTCGGCCCCGCCGGCTTCTGGGAAGTCCTCCCATCGTCCTCGCACTACCAGATCTTCGTCGAAAGCTTCGTCTGCCCCGGCTCTCCTTAGTGTCTCCCCTCATGATCCCCAAGGCCCGTCCACCGCCTCTCCCGATGGAGAGGGAGCGCCCGACCTACCGGAGATGAACTATGATGAGGTCGCCGCTGAGGGCCTCGAGGAGTTACCTTCCCCGGACCCCTTCGTATTCGACGAGAACGAGTCCAAGGAATCCTCAGAGGAGTCCCCTCCGTTGTGGATTCCCCGCCGGAAGGTTATGACGGCCCTCGAACTGGCCGCGGCTATTCCCTGGTCAAAGGCGTAGTTGGAAGGCTTGTGTATCCAAGACCTCACTGGTGCCCTTGTCACCCGGGCGTTGACTCGCCCGCCGTTGTGGATATTCCCGCCGGCTCCCGCTTTACCCAAGGCCGAGGACTGGGATGCCAAGCTAGTGGCGATCGAGCCGCTAAACGCAATCTTGTCCCGGAAACCCTGGGCCGTACTGGCGACAGAGATGCCGGACATCGGTCTGCCCCATGTCGGCTGGTTCGCGGAGGGGGGGGGTCCAGAGCCTATGGACCTATCGGTTGCAGTTGCCTCGACTCCGAGGCAACCGAAGAACAAGAAGTTCCTTCGCTGCAATCGATGCGCGAAGACGGGCCATTACGCCCATGAATGTATGGCGCCGCGTCCGGCGCCACGCAGTCAGCGGACTGGACAGTCTGCTGGCAAGCGACATCAACAGGGGCAACCCTCTGTTGATGCAAAAACGTCAACAACCAGTAGGGGCGGGGCGCCCTACTGGACGGGTTATCTCACATGCCGACATCGGGCATGTGAGGATAATAGCCCCAGACGGGACTATGTCCTGTCAACGTGTGCAGGGTGAAGAGAAAACTCTCATCACCCTTGAAGTTAGGCCACATGGAAACGATGTCCCCATGCGTGCTCTGTTTGACACAGGAGCGTCAAACAATTTCGTTAGAACTGAGGTCCTAACGTCGTTGAACTTCGAGGAGATTGAATCTCCAAGAAGCATGCTATCAGTCCGGTTAGCAACAGGTGCAACCGTGACTATACCAAAGCGTGTAATTCGCACACGCCTCGAGTTAGACGAACTGTCGTTCGAGGACGAATACATCGTCCTCGATCTTGACGACAAGTTCGATGTTATCTTGGGCATCCCTTGGATGTCCAAACATCAACCAACGATCGACTGGGTTAACCTGTCGATCGACTGCGGCGGTCTCACAGGATCTGATCACCCTGTGAGTAATCCGGCTGTATCTAATGATACAACCGCAGTGTCAGACAGTCTGGTGGATAGCGATGGCACCACCAGATCTAATCCGACTAGGTCAGCGGATAGTATACCCGCTGATCAGAGTCCAGAGGGACGCGAACGCGCGACGAACGAGTCGTTGCGTGTCAGTAATGTGTGCAACACGGGTGCAAAGCACTCCCGTGTTGAAGTTACTACTACGACCGATGACGGTCGTGGTAGAGAGAAAATGCACACGGTGGGAAACACCCACCGTGAAAAGAATGAAACCGTCACGGAAGCAAATGACTTCCGTGTCGAAAATACAGAACTCACGACTGCTCTAAGTCGTGAGTGCATGAGCACCATGGTAGACAGTGGTCACCATGAAGAGAAGGCCTTGCGCACGAGTGATGATCACCGTGCAACAGATCGGACGATTGCGTCTGATCTCGCAGCTGTGTCCGTCGAGACGATCAACGTCCTGACGCAGACAGAGACCGGATTAGCTACCCAGTCTCTCACACTTGACAACCCTCCGAACTTAAGTTCAGGGGTGATGGCCCTTCCAGCCTTGAGCTGGAAGAAGTTCGTAAAGAATTTGCGAAATGATCAGATCGAACAGATCTGCGTCATTGTCGCATCTGATGAGGTTGTGGATATTCGTGAGCGAATATCCACTTTGCAATTAGAAGCCATCGGGAACGAACTCGTTCCCAATGGAAAGAACGCTGAGAACGAACTCGTTCCCAGTGATCAAACCAAAGTTCAGCGCTTTGAAGCGCAGAGCTGGGAGTCGCTTAAGGCGACTTCTCCGTACTACGAAGTACTTTAGGAATACGCTGACGTATTCCCAGAAGAAGTACCTTGTGAGCTCCCCAAGGATAAGGGAACGAGGCACGAAATTGATCTCGTGCCTGGCACGAAGTACTGTGTCACGCGGCAATGGCCATTGCCGCGCGACCAAGTTAAGGCCATCGACGAGTTCTTTGAAACTCGTCGCAAGGCGGGGCATGTGCGGGAGTCTACCTCACCGCACTCCAGCCCCACCTTCTGCGTTAAGAAATCCACTGGTGGGTGGAGAATCGTTCATGCTTTCAATAAGCTGAACGCAGCCACGGTACCGGCGCAGACGCCGATACCGCGGAAGGATGTCATCATCGATGGCATGAGCGGGAGCACCGTGTTCAGTGCTCTCGATTTGAGGGATGGTTTCTACCAAATCTTCATGCGTGAGAAGGATATCCCTCTCACGGCTGTAAGCACTCCAAGCGGTATGCTTTGGGAGTGGCTTGTTATGCCGCAGGGGCTTCGAAATGCCCCTGCCACCTTCAACAGATGCGTTACACATCTATTGCGCCCGGTGCGAGAATTCGCACCGAGCTATTATGACGACGTGTTCATCCATATTAAGGCTGAACATGGCAAGACTGATGTAGACGTTCATAAAGAACATCTACGTCAGGTGTTACAGCTTGTGCGCAAACACAAGCTCTATGCAAATTTGAAGAAGTGCACCTTTGGTGCACCTGAGATACCCGTTCTTGGCTGCTTTGTAGGCAAGAATGGAGTGCGCCCCGATCCAGAAAAGATCAGGGTGATCGTTGAATGGCCTCCGCCAAACAACGTTAAGGAACTTCGAAAGTTCCTTGGACTGGCGACATATTTGCACAAATATTCGTGTAATTATGCCGGTCTGATCCGACCTCTTTCCCAATTATTAAAGAAAGATGTCGAATGGCGCTGGGATACCCAGTGCCAAGATGCATTTGATGCAGTCAAGCGTAGCTTGACTGAAGCTCCCGTCTTGGCAATAGCCGATAACGAGCGACCGTTTCACGTTGTTTGCGACGCGAGCGATTTCGCCATCGGCTGCGCCTTGATGCAGCGCGATCACGATGATCGTGATCGCGTGATTTATTATCAATCGCGTCAGTTGCGCCCAGCCGAGCGCAACTATCCAGTGCATGACAAGGAACTCCTTGCCATGAAATATGCACTGGCAAAGTTTCGGATCTATCTCTTAGGAGATAGACCGTTTGTGGTTTACACGGACCATGCGTCGTTACGCACGGCCGTGAATTCACCACACATCTCCCAAAGAATGGCACGTTGGCTGTCATTCTTTGCTGAATACAACTTCACGGTTGAATACAAACCGGGAAAGTTGAACGTGATAGCGGATGCGCTATCACGACGCCCCGATTACGAGACGAAACCGTCCGTAATCGAGGCAACCAGTGCAAACGCAATACGTTGCACTGCTCTGTCGTCGTCACTTGTACGACAAGTACGTCAAGCGTACGAAACAGACGAGGAAACTCGCCTGCTGATTGATTACCTAAGTGATCAATCTGATCGGAAGCGCAAGGAACTTCCAGAGTTCCTTCGCGCCTGCGTGCATCGTTATCAATTGCACGATGGTCTGTTGCTTTACAGCACAGACCAAGATGATGTTAGCCGCATCGTCGTCCCAAACGACGATGACCTCAAACATCAAATTTTGTTTGAGTACCATGATGCACCAATTTCGGGGCATCAAGGTCGAGAGAAGACGTATGCTTCTCTCGCACGCGATTTCTACTGGCGTAACCAGTATAAATGGGTACGTAAGTACGTCCGCGCTTGCGAGATATGCCAGCGCGTCAAGCCTGCACAATCCGCGCAGGCTCCCCTCCAATCTCTGCCGGTTCCGACAGAGTGTTGGAAGTCCATTTCCATGGACTTTATCTTTGGTCTTCCGGCTGATCACAGTCGGAAAACAGGCATTGTGGTCTTTGTAGACCGCTTCAACAAGATGGTTCATCTTGCTGCAGTGTCAGCGAATGTCACCGCTGCGCAAACGGCGCGGATATTCGTTGACACGGTATTCCGCTTACACGGAATGCCGGAAAACATAGTCTCAGATCGTGATCCGAGATTCACAGGACGTTTCTGGCAAGAAACGTTCTCGTTATTGGGCACGCAGTTGAAGATGTCAACCGCGGACCATCCGGAAACGGATGGGCAGACTGAACTTGTCAACCGCGTTCTCGGAGACATGCTGCGTTCTTACGCGCATGCCTTCGAGCAGTGGAGCGATTATTTGCCACTCACTGAGTTTGCAATAAATAACTCGGTGCATGTTTCTACTAAGCATACACCGTTCTACGTGAATGCCTTAAGGCATCCACGAACCCCGGTTTTACTTGGCGGTACGCCAAATTTAAGTGGGGGAGGGTCCCGCTCAATTTTCGAGCGAGTCGCTGCACAAGCTGCAGTTGCAACTTGCGAAGAAACTGATGAATCTTCTACTGTTACCACAGCAAAAACTCAAGCAGTTTCGGAAACAGAAGCCGATTATGCGGAATATGTGTCGGCAGCAATGGCTGCAGACAATGAAAACAACACATCTACTGCCAATAAAGCAGTAGATGAATTCGTATTACAGCTTGGCGCTGTAATACGTTATGTAAAAGACGCGCTTGCTTCCGCTTTTGAAAAGCAGAAGCAGAATGCAGATAAAAACGGAAGGAAAAACACAAATTCCTTTCAAAAAGGTGAATTAGTCATGTTATCTACAACTAATCTGCCTACACATGCAATCAGCAACTTCCCTACACGGAAGTTGCTCCCTAACTTCATTGGGCCCTTTAAGGTCCAAGGTGTTAAGGGGAATGCCTACACTTTAGACATTCCCGCGGCCATGCGCCTCCATCCAACGTTTTACGTTGGGAGGCTCAAACCGTACCGATCGTCTACGTCTTCGGACGAGACGCATCGCCACGGCGAATGCCGTGCTTCTTCAAGTCTCCCAAGAGAGACTTGTAATCGGTCTCCAACCGATTGTGAGAAGTCTGGAGAGTTTCCATCTCCGACTTTTGTCGATCGATCTCCGACTTTAGTCGATCAATCTCGACCAGCAGAAGATCATTCTTCTTCTGCATCACGAGATGCGCGTTCAGAATGTCGCGAATCTCGTCCCGATGACAACGATAAGTTTTCATCGAGTGGCACATGTCCTCGCTCAAGGCGTTACAGTGCTTCTCAAGCTTGCGGAGCTGGTAACCATGCTCCGCAACAACAACGCCGAGGGAATTATCAACCCCCGCCGCCCCTGATTGACAGTCAGGGGAATAAGCGTTACATTCTCGAGCGCTTACTTTCGAAGCGCTCGGTTCCCTATAAGAAGGGGCAGCGTACCGAGTACCTGGTGCGCTGGTTGGGATATTCCCAAGAGTTTGACTCTTGGGAACCGATTGAGGTGTTGAGGGCGGATGCCCCTGACCTCCTGCGTGAGTTCGAGAAGGATACTTCTCCTCGAACTCAAAAGAAGCGTCAACACTAAGTGTTGATGAGGGCGGCACGCCAACATTAGGTGCTGGTGGCTGCGAAGCAGCAGTAGCAGCTTCCGATGCCTTAAGAGCGTCGATAAGGCTCTTGACTTTAGCGGGTACTGAGAAACCTCGGTTCCCTCTCAGCTCCTTTTCGGTAAGACGAGGAGCTCCCGCGGGACAACACGGACACCTCATGTTCGAAGGAACCCCGCAAGAGAACCCCTCTTTGATGCAAGTGAAATGGATATACTCCATTTTACCTGAGCGTGAGTACTTTAAGAAGCGCTCGCGGTTTGCGTGAACCTTCTTCACATACTCATCGGGACCTTTGTTGTAATTGTCAACAAAGGCATTCCAACTCTGAGTAAGGGCGTCTTTGTCGTCCTTATTCTTTTGCGACCCCTTCCGGTTCGTGTAATAACGAGCCTGGAAGAAAAGGTCGATGAAGTACCGACGTCTATCGTCAGTACTACGATCAAAATGACGATTGCGAAGGTCCTTGCAATCGTCAAGCGCATTGATGTCAAATAATGGATATTGACAATCGCGCTTGGTGTGCCCACCACTTCCGATCGCAAGCGTCCATGCTGGGGTCCAAAACCCCACTTCGTACGGAACATAGCGTTCTATACGACATGGTGATTCAGAGGCAGCGTAAGCCTCTTCTGCGCGTTGTTTCTTGGCAGGTGGTGCTCCACCTCAAAGTCGTCTTCGCTACGACCTAGCGAATGACGAGGACCAGGAGGAGCTCTACGCTCCTCATACCACCGCTTCATGGAGTTGTCGCTGTCGTAATCGACGGCGTCAGACTCTACTTCGCCATCACTTAACGGCGAAGCAGTTCTAGCGGGCTTAACTTCGCTAGAATCGTTGGCAGGGACGGTATCGTCCTCGCCCTCATTCTCGGAGTCAGATGACTCTCCGAAGAGGTCATTGAACTTCTTCTTGGACACCCGCCTTGCGGCAGGTGGAGACACGGAAGATGTTGCATTCGCGACATCTTCCCGCCCTCTTTTAGACACTGCTTCCGCAGCGTCTACTACGAGAGACAAGCGGTCATTCGGCTTTGTCTTTCGCTTCGACGCTACATTCGGAGCGTCGGCATTCGACGACACCTCCGCACGTGATGCAGAGGTGATGTCTGTTTCCAGAGTATCGGCAGTGCCCGTAAGAGCGCCGCTGCGTTTGCTGACCATTTGTTTTCTTTTGGTCAAGATGAGTTATAACAGAATATCGTTATGACCAACAAGTGCCACCATTCGATTGGCCAATATTACATTATATTATTGGCCAACCAGCTTGAGTGGGGGTGATGTAATGGGGTGCCATTACATAAGTGATATTTAAGTAGAAATATCACAGTTCAATTTCAGACTTAATGCCTGAAATGCGAATATTGGATTATAAGTTGTTATAATCCATCCTGAGAACAGATTCTGATATTATTATCGAATCTAACAAGTAATCTAATGATAAAGATATCATTAGATCAGTTTTATACTACATGTTACTATGATTAGTCTAGGTCTAATTATACTAGTTAGCTCTTAACCACTCATAAATATATTCACTCTTAAACTTACCTTCTAGCACTCAAGAAGCCTTAAGTATGTATATTAATATATATACTTAAGTGATAAGATTAATTAATAAATAATTAGTCTTTATTAAAGTTTATCTAAGGTAAACTAAGGAGGACCAAATTTACATTTGGTCCTACACAAATTGTACGCTTCCTCACTGCAATCTTACAGTGTAAGCCGCGTAACAGTCCCTGTTACACCTGGTAGCACTTAGTGGTCCGTCTAAACGACCACTGTTGACGCGTTCCGCTAGTTAACTAGCGGAACGAAGGTTTAAGAGCCGCTGGCTGTCATGGCAACAGCCAGCGATCGTGAGCGTGAGCGCCAGCTCGCGCAAGATTTAGTAAGGGAAAACTTCCCTAACTGGTCACAGCGTTCTGTGACCACTGTGGTTGAGATGATTCGGACCATACGGCCCGAAGTCATCAACCTCCTCCGTGGTAAAACCCTGGAGGATGCCTTTGAGAAGGTTACCCGTTTCAAGAGGATGTATGTTGATCCCCAGGTGCGCAACGCAATATTGCGCTCCCAAACATCAGTAGCAACAGCAGCGCCCGCATCTAGTGCGAGCGTTGAAGTGGTAAAGGCGCGGATTCCGCCATTTACTGGCGAAGGGGGTGAACCCCTTCGTAGGTGGTTCGCAGAGGTGGAAGATGCCCTCTCTGCGCAAAAGATTGTGGACCCGCGTTCACAAGCTTATTTCGCCACCACATGCCTAGGCGGTCGCGCCAGGGCATGGGCGATGAGCCGCAGATCCACTGATGGAACTGCGTTCCTGACGTATCAGGATCTAAAAGCTGAGCTAAAGCACAACTTTGAAGCTCCAGAAATGGAGCTTAGCTGCCGCGAAGAGTTCATGGAACTCAAGCAGGGCAAGCTGAGCCTACATGCGTACGCTAAGAAAATACAATATTTGTTATCAAATATTGTATACGAGCCGGTGCCCATAGCCATGCAGGTCACTGGATTCATGAAGGGACTGAATGACGGTCCCATCAAACAGAGTCTTTATCGGGTTCCCCCAAAGACTCTGAGGGATGCTATCGACCAAAGCATCCGAGAGGAATTCAGCATGCGTTCAGCAGCAGCGCATGCTGGGGTTATGGGGTTAGTCGAAAAGCGCAAGCGCCTTTCGACTTTAACATGCCGCCAGTGCAGCATGTTAATAATAACAATTTCTCATCGAGACGAAGTTCACACTTCGTCCCGAGACACCAAAACCCGCGCCAGGGCGCGGGCGGAGGAGGTCCAGAACCGATGGACCTATCGGTTGCAGTTGCCTCGACACCGAGGCAACCGAAGAACAAGAAGTTCCTTCGCTGCAACAGATGCGCGAAGATGGGCCATTACGCCCATGAATGCATGGCGCCGCGTCCGGCGCCACGCAGTCAGCGGACTGGACAGTCCGCTGGTAAGCGACATCAACAAGGGCAACCCTCTGTTGATGCAAAAAACGTCAACAACCAGTAGGGGCGGGGCGCCCTACTGGACGGGTTATCTCACATGCCGACATCGGGCATGTGAGGATAATAGCCCCAGACGGAACTATGTCCTGTCAACGTGTGCAGGGTGAAGAGAAACCTCTCATCACCCTGGAAGTTAAGCCGCATGGAATCGATGTCCCCATGCGTGCTCTGTTTGACACAGGAGCGTCAAACAATTTCGTTAGAACTGAGGTTCTAACGTCGTTGGATTTCGTGGAGATTGACACTCCACGAAGCATGTTGTCAGTCCGGTTAGCAACAGGTGCAACCATGACTATACCAAAGCGTGTGATTCGCACACGCTTCGAGTTAGACGAACTGTCGTTCGAGGACGAATACATCGTCCTCGATCTTGACGACAAGTTCGATGTAATCTTGGGCATCCCTTGGATGTCCAAGCATCAACCAACGATCGACTGGGTAAATCTGTCGATCGACTGCGGCGGTCCCACAGGATCTGATCACCCTGTGAATAACCCGGCTGTATCTAATGATGCAACCGCAGAGTCATACAGTCTGGTGGGTAGCGATGGCACCACCAGATCTGATCCGACTAGGTCAGCGGATAATACACCCGCTGACCAAAGTCCATAGGGACTTACACACGCAACGAACGAGTCGTTGCGTGTCAGTAATGTGTGCAACACGGGTGAAAAACACTCCCGTGTTGAAGTTACTACAACGACCGATGACGGTCGTGGTATAGAGAATATACACACGGTGGGAAACACCCACCGTGAAAATAATGAAACCGTCACAGAAGTAAATGACTTCCGTGTCGGAAATGGAGCAGTCGTGAGTGCATGAGCACCATGGTAGACAGTGGTCACCATGAGGAGAATGCCTTGTGCACGAGTGATAATCACCGTGCAACAGATCAGGCAACAGATCAGACGAGTGCGTCTGATCTCGCAGCTGTGTCCGTCGAGACGATCAACGTCTTGACGCAGACAGAGACTGGATTAGCTACCCAGTCGCTCACACTTGACAACCCTCCGAACATAAGTTCAGAGTTGATGGCCCTTCCAGCCTTGAGCTGGAAGAAGTTCGTAAGGAACTTGCGCAATGATCAGATCGAACAGATCTGCGTCATTGTCGCATCGGATGAGGTTGTGGATATTCGTGAACGAATATCCACTTTACAATTAGAAGGCATTGGGAACGAACTCGTTCCCATTGAGCAAACCAAAGTTCAGCGCTTTGAAGCGCAGAGCTGGGAGTCGCTTAAGGCGTTTTCTCCGTACTACAAGGTACTTTGGGAATACGCTGACGTATTCCTGAAGAAGTACCTTGTGAGCTCTCTAAAGATAAGGGAACTAGGCACGAGATTGATCTCGTGCCTGGCACGAAGTACTGTGTCACGCGGAAGTGGCCATTGCCGCGTGACCAGGTCAAAGCGATCGACGAGTTCTTTGAAACTCGTCGTAAGGCGGGACATGTGCGGGAGTCTACCTTACCGCACTCCAGTCCCACCTTTTGCGTTAAGAAATCCACTGGTGGGTGGAGAATCATTCATGCTTTCAATAAGCTGAACGCAGCCACGGTACCGGCGCAGACGCCGATACCGCGGAAAGATGTCATCATTGATGGCATGAGCGGGAGCACCGTTTTCAGTGCTCTCGATTTAAGGGATGGTTTCTACCAAATCCTTATGCGTGAGAAGGATATCCCTCTCACGGCTGTAAGCACCCCAAGCGGTATGCTTTGGGAGTGGCTTGTGATGCCACAGGGGCTTAGAAATGCCCCTGTCACCTTCAACAGATGCGTCACACATCTATTGCGCCCGGTGCGAGAATTCGCACCGAGCTATTTTGACGACGTGTTCATCCATAGTAAGGCTGAACATGGCAAGACTGATGTAGACGTTCATAAAGAACATCTACGTCAGGTGTTAGAGCTTATGCGCAAGCACAAGCTCTATGCAAACTTGAAGAAGTGCACCTTTGGTGCACCTGAGATACCCGTTCTTGGCTGCTTTGTAGGCAAGAACGGAGTGCGCCCTGATCCAGAAAAGATCAGGGCGATCGTTGAATGGCCTACGCCAAACAACGTCAAGGAACTTCGAAAGTTCCTTGGGTTGGCGACATACTTGCACAAATATTCGTGCAATTATGCCGGTTTAATTCGACCTCTTTCTCAATTACTTAAGAAAGATGTCGAATGGCACTGGGATACCCAGTGCCAAGATGCATTTGATGCAGTCAAGCGTAGCTTGACTGAAGCTCCCGTCTTGGCAATAGCCGATAACGAGCGACCGTTTCACGTCGTTTGCGACGCGAGCGATTTCGCCATCGGCTGTGCCTTGATGCAGCGCGATCACGATGATCGCGATCGCGTGATATGATTAAGACTGTAGATAAGCTGCGCATGGCTGCGTCATTGCCGCTAGCGACACGAAAACGGGTCAACCACTTGCCATCAATGCTTGCAATAATTCCATTGATGCTAAACGTATTATCCAGGAAATTCGTCTCATGCGTCATTGAACCATCCAAAGTAGGTAAATTACTCTGTACCGCCTGAGAAGTTTTGGCGTGTGTGACCATGCAGACATGCAATGTCTTGAGTCGACGGCGCAATCAAATAAGCTGGGATGGCCTCGATTCCATTCTGAAAAAACGTAGGTTGGGGTTAGTTTCTCCGAATTCGTAACCACGACGCCACCCACGACGGGTAAAAGGTGTTGTGGCTGGCCTCATAGATGACTATTGTGCCAAACCCGTGGTGCTCGTCGACGTAACTAGAAGCAGCGCTGCTGATAGTTGATAGTACATCATCACTTGACAATGCAACAAATACACTGATGTTATTTATTGAAAAATATCGACTAAGTACGAGCGGCCCCATTAAGGTTGAACCCATCTTTTTCGGCCCCATTAAGTAAATCTCTCCGTCCCTCATGGGTGAGGTATTCGTGGTGGAAACGTCCGAGGATATCTCCACTCTCGGATGTTTCCCCAGGTCTGGGCTCTGGATCATCCCCCATGAAAGGGACACCGACTGATTTATATAGGCTTATCACTTTTTTAGCTCCTCTGGTGCTCAATCCCTACGTGGTTGGAGTTTCCTTAGCTGTTTAAACTCTCCAGTCCAGATATTGCTTCACCAATTCTCTAACGTAATCAAGAAATCGTAATCACGGAATTTCTTAACGTAAGAATACTTTCTCATAAACTCTCGTCCCACAGAAACGCAATCCTCAACAAACAAAAAAGATCTGGACTAATATTAGGTATTGTATCTCATAAACTCTCGTCCCACAGAAACGCAGCGATATTGGACCAATCATCACCATAACCGAAATGATTACTTGGAATTTTCGTCAACAACTCAAATTCACTTCTCACAGACGTATTAATGAGCACGATCGAGACCAACCCCGACCACTCGTCTTGGAAGGCCGAGAATCCAAATAAAGCGCGTGATGCCATCTCCTGGCACGCTTACACTAGTGGCTTGAAGGCTGGTGCCATCACTGCCGTCTTTGCTGCCGTGGCCGTGATGTCTGCGAATAAATACTGGCCCGCGTTTCGAAACCGCTTAAATGTGAGTGGCAAGACGGCTCTAGTGGTATCACCCTTTCTGGGTGCCTTTACTATTGTGGCAGAGAACCGTTTAATGCATGGTGCTCGTAATCCGGAGATGTATCTGTCTACACTTGATGGCACATATGAAGCCGCAAAAAAGGAAACGCCGCAACTGAAGCTGTGGCAAAAAGGTGCTAACTTTTTGTACGACCATCCGTACCGTACGTTGATTGCAGTGGGTGCGCCTATAGTGGGTGGTATTTACAGTTACCAGCACCTAAATAAAGGCATCTCGACGTCACAGCAGATCATGCACACGCGTATCTATGGCCAGGCTTCGGTTGTCGTTTTGCTACTGAGCTCCATGGCTTTCCACGACTACATGACAAGACGCGGTAAATTCACGATTGAAGACAATAAGGACGACTAAGCGTAAAGCAATAAAGTCACTAAAGCTTTCATTTTTTATTCGGGTTACATGTAATCCAATGCAAAACGATTTAGTGAGAGGTTGCAATCGTCAAGTAAAGCCACACGTTTTTTATTTTTGTTTTCCAGCACGTACGTTTCAGCAGGAGCGTTTTTCGCGTATTTAAAATGGCTCAATTTAGAGACACCGGACGAGACGGAAGTATTCGTTATCTATCCAAATGACAGGGAAGCCTCTAGTACGCCCAAGTGATGTGGATGTCCAGTCGTTGGTCATGCCGTTGCCCCAGGGCGTCGATATGCCTCGTCCAAGATCCACTCGGGTTTCTTCCCGAACTGGACGACGACGTGCGAGTTCAACTAAAAACGAAGTTTCAACTCATGTCTCTAAACACGGCAGCCTTTCCACTATCCAAATGAATCGACCGGATGGGTCCCGAATGACGCAACAACAATTTCGCATGTGGGAGCCCATGTTGACACTTGATTGGTCCATCGGGATCTGCTTTACCCTTGCCACCCTGTGTATTGGTCTGGGAATCCTTATCCTTTACACGTCCAGTACCCTAACGACACTGCGCGTGGTTTATGACGGCGATTTGGTCGACTCGGTGCAGTCTCACGGCACGATCTCGCAACTGGCCAAGTGTCGTCTTGATTCCCCTGAAACTGCCAACTCGTTTCACGCCAATCACACATGTTTTGTGCATTTGACGCTCCCTAAACCCATTCAAAGTCCCGTGCGTATATTTTACGAACTGAATGGCTATTATCAAAACCATCGACGCTTTGTTTCCTCTGTCATTCGTACGCAATTTACAGACGAATGGCAGCCAGGCACAGCGACCTCGATGCTCGGATGTTATCCCATGAAGACGGTAAGTTCGCATTTATGTTCGATCAGTGACTGCGAACCCCTTGCGACCGCAAAGCA
This sequence comes from Sclerospora graminicola, assembly GCA_001887855.2. Classification (NCBI taxonomy): domain Eukaryota; phylum Oomycota; class Peronosporomycetes; order Peronosporales; family Peronosporaceae; genus Sclerospora; species Sclerospora graminicola. The sequence continues at coordinate 1,377 of MIQA02007602.1, read as the reverse complement.
GCGGGAATTGTTTCCATGCGGGATAGTGGCAAACACCCTCTTTAATGACATTTTCTGGCTTCATCAAGGGGTATTGCCATTAGGCTCGAAAAAAAACCTCTCGAGAACTGATATGACGTCCAAGAGTATTGCTCGCACTTATGCAGCTCACAACAATAAAAATCCAACATGGGACCTTTCCGTCAACACGTACCTCCCCGTGTGGCTAAATCCCAACATGAGTCGCATTATTCCACCCGTAACCGGCTCAACAGCCCCATACATTACAGACGACTATACAAATAACACGGCATGGGTGCATGACGCATTGGATCCGGATTATGGCGTTGGCGTTGGACTGGAAAACGAATTCTGGCGCGTGTGGGTTGAAGGGGCGGCGATGCATCCGTTCCGCAAGCCTTATGGTCGCATTGAGCACGATCTTCCAGCCGGCACCAAGCTCACGTTTGCTGTACAGTCCAATTTCTTTGTCCGGTCATTTAATGGTTCGAAGGCGTTAGTGCTCGAGGAAGTGGGATGGTTTGGTAGCTCCAACTACATTTTAGGGGATTGCTTCCTTGGTATCGGCGGCATTTTTTTCGTGGCGGGAGCGTCTTTTGCTGCTCGCAGACTGTACAGCCCTCGTTCGCTCGGAGATGCTGCAGTTTTAAGCTGGAAAAAGACGCTATAAACGTAGGCGACTTTTTTCTTTATAAAACACTTATGGATAAATCCAGGACTTTAATATTTAAATTCCCTATAAGAACATGCATTTGATGATTACCGGTACTAGTACAGGTAGCTGATAAGATGACCATACAAAAACCAAGTTAATCGGTTAATGAAGTAAAATGAGTACCGGTACAGTATTATCCTATTACGCTATATAGCAGCGTTTGGGTGTGCAGATACGAGTTCGACAGCGTCTTTTCATCGTCTGTTTCGATACAAACAGCATAGAGTTCGCGAAGAAAAGTTGCATACTGTTTTCCATCAGTCTGTTTGACTAATTCACTCACGAGTTTGGCAATGAACCTAAAATGCAACACAAGTATGAGCTTCAACGTTAATTTGACACACACACACTCTCTATAAATCACCTACACTGTAATGCGAGTATCACGTGTTGCCATGAACGGCGTCAATGCTCTTATACCTCCTATTCTGTTAAGAGCAGCTTGATTGGTTGGCAAAGTGTGCAGAATAATGAACGAAGTGCACGCTGCAACGTCTTGAGCGAATGAATTGTCAGGTCCACTGCAAATACCACAACATTCTATCTCCAAGTGTTCAAGTAGTACCGTCAGCACATGTAGGAAAAAATCCGGGTTGATTTCCTGAAGTAGTGCTTTGTGGAGAGCTACTTTTCCATTCAACACTCGTGACGCCAACGAGTCT
>MIQA02007599.1:0-16037 GCA_001887855.2 Sclerospora graminicola | reverse complement strand
GACTGCAACCAAGACTTCAATCTTTTTGACAGGCACATGGTTCACTCTGCCCTCATTCAAAACATTCCGATGGATGTCTCCCATCTATTACTCGACGATGTGGAGTTGCGAGGGGAGAGTCGTCCGATAGGGGTCGCTCAGGAGCAAATCCACAACGCCGAGTTCCACGTTGTGCGCGCACATCTCAGTGACGAAGTGCGAAAAGCGATTCAGCAAGGATATCGCAAAGACAAGTTTTTTAAAGACATTTGGAATACCAAACAGTCGAATGACAACTTCATAATCGACAAAGGTCTTATATACCTGAGACAAGATAATGCAATGCAACAAATATGCATTCCAGACATGCCGGAATTAAAGACGAAGATTTTATACGAGTTTCATGACGCAGCTACAGCAGCACATCCTGGAGTGCGCAGAACGTACATGAAGTTGAAGCAATGGTACTACTGGCCGAAGATACTTGAGACAGTACAAAAGTACGTCGAGACATGTGAAACATGTGCTCGATGGAAGTCAAACAGCCAGCGAAAGAAAGGATTAATGATTCCTATCCCCATTCCGGAGGAATGCTGGGAAGTAGTGTCAATGGACTTTTTTACTGGACTTCCCGTGTCGGAAGGGTATGACGCTATTTGCGTCATCGTAGACAAGTTGTCAAAAAGACCGATTTTTGCACCAACGCATACGACGGCAGATTCGAAAGACACCGCAAAGTTATTTTTCGACGCCGTAGTCCGTCATCACGGACTGCCGAAGGTTATTATCAGCGATAGAGATCCGAAGTTCACAGCAAACTTCTGGAAATGTCTCATGAATATAATGGGTGTCAAACTAAGCATGACGACCGCTCATAGGGCACAAGCAGATGGGCAAACAGAACGCCAAAACTTGGTTTTAGAAGACGCTTTACGCTGTCTGGTATCGTACAGTGGAGAAAATTGGACCAAGCTACTTGGTACTGTAGAGTACGCGCATGCCACCTCAGTGAACGCGTCTACTAAACTCACCCCGTTTGAGATCGATACCGGAAGAAAAGTATCCAATCTGATTTCTCATGAATACAGAGACTACGATGGTCTGGATCCACAACCCATCTCAGAGTTCGCTTCAAAGTTCGCCAAAGATCGTCAAGATCTAGTGCGTAAGGCACGAGAAAATCTAGAACAAGCCCAGGAAAGGCAAAAGAAGTATTACGATTCAAAAAGAACAAGCTTCACCTTTAACGTCGGTGACTTAGTTCTGCTGGATACCAAGAACCTACCACTCAAGACAGTTAACTCTCACACAGAGCTGAAGAAAGCGAAGCTCGCGGCCAAAAAAGTTGGACCGTTTGAGATAATCAAAATGATTAACCCGAATGTAGCTAAATTGAAGCTACCGCGAAATATGAAGAAACTGCACTCATCTTTCAACGTCGACCTACTCTCACCATACAAGGCGAATGTCTCTGAGTTTGCGGGACGACCAATTCCGAAGGCATCACCAGTTATCCTAGAGTCGGACACAGGAGAAGAACTACACATCGTGGAAAAGTTGCTTCGTAGTCGTCAGCGCAGCCGCCAAAAAGAATGGCTAGTAAAATGGCATGGCCTCCCGGAGTGTGATAGTACTTGGGAGCGTGAGAAATCTATTCGCCACGTTTCGCATTGGCATCGACTAGTACAGGACTTTCGAGACCGCCAACGCGAAGTCAAGTCCGGGGAGATGTCAGGCCGCAGGGTACGTGCGACGTGATATCTCACGTACCCGGGCAACACAACCATTACATATTGGATAGTACCTGAAGTAACAGGTTACATATTGGATAGTACAGGAAGTAACGGGTTACACAACCTGACGTAATAGGATAACGTCCCCACGAAGCTTCTAGAAAGGATAGGCTTAGATGTAGCTAAAGAGTAGCGAACTAAGGACCTAAAATGTCAGTTTTTAATTTACCAAGTTAAGCTCAAGCCCAACATTCCGAGGTTAATGAACCTTCGTTTTGTTGCGCGCCGACACCGCATGTCGCCCCCGTCGTCGTCGCTCGTTTGTCGACCAGTGGTGATATGATTAAGTAAGACTAACAAGGAGAATTGTAAAGTCCATGACAGGGAACTCCGAGATATCAAGCAAACAGCTCCGGTTAAGGATAAGGTTCGAACGAATCTCACACCTATCTGATAATATGAAGCTCGGGGATACCAAGCAAACAGCTCCGGCTAAGGATAAGGTTCGAACGAATCTCACACCTATCTGATAACATGAAGCTCGGTAAGGTTCCTTACTTAGTCAAGCTAGAGAGGGGCTCTCTTATCCCTTATCCACCTACCCCTCAGCTGCAATTTGGGGTGATTTATCACAGCCTTAAATTGTACCCCCAATTTGCAGGGGAACAATTTGCAATCTCGCTAGGACTCAAAACCCTAGCAAAAAACAGGTTGATTACACATGCCTCTTATTCAGTAATATATCAGATCTAACATACCCAAACAGCAGCTCTCAACTCCTCATAGATACAGCAAGACAAAATATAAGGGCTACATTTTTTCCCCAGGGGTTAAATACTATGTGGGAACCTACTCGACTCCCTTAAACGATTGAAGGAATTGTACGCGGCGCTGGCTGCTACTGGTGACCCACTAGATGAGCAAGGACAGCTCGTTGTGTTGGAATTTTTAATGTGATTTACGATGAAAAGACAAAGTTGAAATTCATTGGGCGAAATTACAGTGGTTCATTTTACAGATTTCAAGTTAAGGAGTTTTAGGTTAATTTTAACATTACATAATTCACTTTTCATTTTACTCTAAATTCAACAAGACGACTCCTCGGCCTGAGCACTCCTCAGTATACTGGTACTAGCAAACTAGTATACCTCGCACTCGCATACGCTACCAGTGAACACTAATCGGTCACTGGTACATACAAGCAGCAGTAAGTCTTTTCTACAGGTTATGACCCCAAGGTTTACGGGGCTAAGGTCGCATTGATAAGCTACAAATTTGAAATTTCTGATTCTTGGCTAACACCAGAAAAGACACTGCATGTGTGTGCAAGTAGTCCAGGGCATAATGGACACCTTACATGTGCGAATATGGTGATACATGTCGCATTAGGGCACTGCTTGTATGTGCAAGTAGTCCAGGGTATAATGGACTTTGTATGTGTGCATGTATGCTTTTGTATCAGTGCGCGTATGTGTCAATATGTAAAAGGGAACTATATGCATGTCTGCGTGTGAAAGTGTCGAGTTGGCTTTGTGATTATACTTATTTTTAGTATATATACATCTAGCCATTTCATTATAAATACGTGTCATAGTGTAGTCATCCATCTTAGGCCGAGCTTGAGGTTGCTTAACTTCACAGACTGATCTGTGAAGTTAAGCAACCTCAAGCTCGGGTAGTACTCGGGTGGGTGACCACCGGGGATGATACATTTCTTTTGATTTTTTATATTTGCACATATATTTGGATTTATTATGCGATACCCAGGGCATCTACACCCAACCCCACCACTGTTCTAAGGGTATTTTTTGACGCTGAATCCATTGGTCAAATCATATTTTGCGACATGTCACTGGAAACCTTTCTAATTGGTGGATTTTACTTCTTTTTTCTAGTATATTTCGAATATTCATTTCTACTTGCATTTATTATGCGATAACCCAGAGTCACTACACCTAACCCCGGTATTGTTCTAGGGGTAGGTTTTTACGCTGAATCGATTTATGAAATCATATTCTGCGACACGCCACTGGAAACTCTTCAAAATTGATAAAACTTACGTGAATTTGAATATCCATGAAGACGCGGATATCGATAAAAAAACCTCAATAAACGAATTGTCTCGACTTTGTAACCAGTTGGTCTAGACATATTTTTTTGTGCTCTTCCACGTGGTGAGGTCGTATTTAATGTACCACTAGTACGTTTTTTTGTAATTTAGATATTAATTTTGGCCTGTCTATAACACGGATGTAGCGGAATCATACCAGAAAGGAAATTTTACGCTGATTTTGAATATGCAACGCCAGCAAGCGTACAACGTCTAGTTTAAAAGGAATAAGCAAAAACGTTTTCTTTAAAAAAAGTGCGTTTGTTAGCACATAAATGTACGGTTTGAAGCCGCGAAAACATCTGGCCGGATGACTATAGCTGAGCATCTAAAACAAGTGCGTACGCAACTTTCAAAAAAAAATTGGATCAATCGGAGCAGTAGATTTGGAGATATGCCATTTTTCGTGCGTCAAAATTGGTAAGAAATCGCAACAATTTTCGTTAACATTTGGACAACTTTTCACCATATTTTTTTTGTTTGGGAATTACGTTGTGGATTTTTTGGAATATCATGGTTTGATTTTTAGTAGAGTTTACGTTTGTTCACAAGGAGGAAAATAAAGGAGAAGCGCCAGTGGCAATGTGGCAGCGCTACTGGAATATGTAAAAAAAACTTGAAGAATTCGTAGAAATGATGGAGGATAAACGTTCGACGCCATCAGGCCCCATCACATCACCGTGATCGAGAAAGGATTCGTCTGTGGCAGAAGCGGAAGTGTGTTCAGAGAAACGGTCAAAAATTACGGACCGTTTGGACAAAGAATGACGATAAACGACCTCAGTGCTGAAAACGGCATCGAAAGAGGTGGTTTAGTTGGTGCCAGTGCACCAAATGCATATCAAGGTCAGGCGGCTGGAGTAGCGCCACAAGGAGCTACAGGTGGTGTTGTCCCACCTGGCATTCCGCTGAATTATGGCCCGCCTGGGGGCATGAAAATACCAAGGTTGATGATCCAAACTTTTTCGGGAGTTGATGTTTATCCCGGGTTTGGAGCGGGCTTCAAACAGTGGGCGTACCTGTTCATAGAAGCTGTGGGAATTGCTGAGTTGTCGTCTGGTTTTATATGGATCGAACGGCTCAAAGTGAATAAGCTGGGCGAACATTTGGAGGGTGCTGCGGCAAACTATTTCCAGGCGATATAGCGACATGGTGACAAATGTCACAACATCTTTATTTCGTACTGGATCAGATGTTAAACGCTTTCAAGGTTAACATCACGCACCACCAGGCAGCACTGATATTTGCAGCTGAGAAAGACCCGCGCAGGACATGGAATCAACATTTCTTGCACTTGGTGGCCCTGGCCAAAGAGAGCGGCTCACATGAGCAGTTATTAGTGGAAAATATTGTGAAGACCAGTAGCTAGCTTGAACTCAGTTATTTTCAGCGCGATGCGATTTTGGATCGTTTGTCGATTGAATGAATTGTCTTCGGCAAGAAGGTCGTCGGGGGCGGTTGATTGGGCTCATAAACTGATGGATTTAATGACGACCGCTGTCGTTGTCCAGGCGAGGTCTTAAGTTGCTAGTCGACCTCAGAGGTGAAAGGAATATAGGAAAGTGACATTCAATATTTTTGTTCTTGTGGTATTTGACTGGGGTTGTGTGCCTCCGTCCTATAATTGTTATATTGTTAGGATACTTGGCAAGCTTTAGGTTGTCGTTATAGTGTTGACTATATCCGACAACGTTTTTGTTCGATCATTAAAATAATTACTATTATCTCTAAATAAAGAGATGCATTAGCCATACTATGCTATCTTCCGTTTAATTATAATGATGGTAGGACTTGAACCTACAACAAATAATTATAAACATATCTTTCCTTTGATGCGAAAAGTGGAATGTCAACAATACAGATTGTCGGTCCCATTTGATCCGTGTGTCCCACTTAACCTGACGTTTACGGTAACTTTGTATAAATACTGTATTATACACTGTGTCGAACCTCAAATTGTATACTACGGATCTATAACCGCAGCAGGTTATGGCCGCCAATACCGTGCCAATTCAAAATTATGTGTGTACCTGAACATTCTCTTCCCATACGTTGTTTGCAGCTCGAAAAATAGGCCATAATCTCTATAAGTACAAATCTAAATGTTCGCTTTCCTCTATCCGTGTGACCTAAATCGTTATAGGATAAGGACAGCGCTGTCGCATATAACAGCTGGTCGAAACAGATTTTAAGGGCTGAAAACAGCGGATCAAAATGTGCTGTTGGTGAAAACTTATGATCAAAGTTACCCGATTTCCGGCCATAAACTGCTGCAATACGTTATTTTATTGGTACAGTAGTACCGACTATATCGGTATTCAGAATGACACAACCTCGGTATCTAGAATACTGACATTACACGTAGAAGCAAGACCCGTTGGCGTTATGATAATAATGTTTATTAAACGACCCTTCTATCTAGCGTCAACAAGACCCGGTGAAGGCTTAGTTTATCATTCAAGGAAATATAAAGAGGTGAGCAATTAATTGATGGTAATGATTAAATAATAAGGTATCTATCTGCTTAGCATCGAGTATGTCGAGCAAAGACGTGTGACCATTAGCATTACGTCCTCCTTCCAAAAATATAATTAGGTTGAAATGAAAAAGTCTCGATTAGGGATAATTTTTGTCCGATTCAAATATCTGATTGAATGAAAATACTCAAGTGTTTTTGGTCGTTCTCGTGGTGCTTTTCCTGCTATTTTTGGAGTTCTAGAAGTGAAGATACACGCGGCCAAGAATCTAATTCCCAAAAACTACCCAAGTTACTTTTCCCCAAATCCACAATATAGCCTCTATGGACTCTCCAACTCGCAAACAACGAAATAATATCACTCCGACGGAGCACGGACAGGTTGTTGCTTTTTTGCTGAGCGCTTCGATCGAACTAGAGCCGCCAATCAGTGCAATACGAGAGTGTGCCATTCAACACAAGTACTGCGACGCAGCCATCACGCGTGTATGGCGGCGCGCAGTTGCAGGCATCAAGGTAATAACTAAAGGTGGGGGGGGGGTAGAAGGGGTCTCAAGTCGTGCCTGACAGAAGAGTTCCAGTGCGAGCTCAGTCATTCCATCGAACTTATCCCGCTTGAAGAGCGAACGGGATATCCGGACTTTAGCGATTCCCTCGGTATACCAAAGTCGACCCTTCATGACTACTTTAAGGTCGGCGTGTATAGCTGTCATACAGCAGCGGCGAAGCCGGATCTTAACGACGATCTGCGTGTGGTGCGTGCCCGTTTTGCGCTTCATTTTGTCGTGACCGTCCCCTGGATCATACCGTTGTTCTGCGCAATGTTCGAGTACGTACATTAAAATGGTTCTATCTAATGAAGGACATGCGGAGCTACCACCAGGGTAATACGGGGAGGAGGTAATGTTTCTGATTGCGATTGCTTGTCCTCGTTGCAATGCCAAAAACCATCGTCCGTGGATCGGGAAATTTGGGTTATGTCCCTTCATTGTCTATGAACCTGCCGAGCGTTCAAGCAAGAACGGGGCGACTGGCACGTATGAGCTGAAGGGCTACGAGTTGATCGCGACGTGTACGCCAAGCGATCTACCGGATCGTCATTCCTCGCATCGAAAATCTAGCCACTTGGAAAACGAGTGATACTACAACACAACAATGCAGAACCTTACGTGGTCGAGACCGGTGCAGAGATTAGCGCCGCGTGTTCGTTAGACTGGGATATCACCATTCAGCCACAGCCACCGAACTCCCCGACTACAATGTTCTCGATTTTGGGTTTGCCGTCTCTCTTCAGTCACTTCAGCATCTAGAACGATTAAGCAACTGGTCGACAACGTTGATGCATCGTTCAAAGCGCTATCGCATCATGCGATCGATCGCGTTTTTGTGACGCTTCAATCCGTCTTGGAATCGAGTATGAAAATGCTGACGGCTCCAACAGGTATAGCATTCCGTATTTGTACAAGCAGCAGCTCTTTGAGGAGAACAGGTTACTCCCCAGCTCTTTGCCCAGCAGCTATCGGGTGTGCAACAAAGATAGTGAGTATCAAAGTTCGTCTGTGTAGATAGTGAATAGAAAAAATCGAACTTGCTGCTTATATATACATCCGATATACAGGCGGCGTTCTTATATTTTCGGACGGGCCAAGCTCGGAACACACTACCAGTACTAATTACCAGGATTCAGTTTTATGTTGGTGCAAGTACCGGTATGTGATATCGGCCAAACTCCGCGTTTCGAGTCAGACTTCACAATGACTCCTAAACGGATACGTTGTGGATAAAGAGGCGGAACCGCGGGACTCAAATCCAATTTCGGTACAAATTTTGGTATAGCAATACTGGCCATGTTAATTTTTGGAAGTAAACCATACCGATGTGTTAGCTTTAGGAAACTATAATATCAGTCTGAACTAATTTTGGTACCGGATTAACTACTATTGTACCGGTGCCAAAAAGTGATACCGGACACCCCTGCTTACGACAATGTTTTTATGTTTTAACAATATAAATTTAGAAGCTTTGATTCAGTTAGCACGATAATTTAAAAAGACCATGAATATTTCGAAGATTCCACAATATTCCAGCGCGATGCCAACAGTTCTGAATGAAGTTCGCAGTCATACGATCTTGACCTACACGTACTCCTTGCTGTAGGATTTGCCTTGCCTGCAAGTTATGTTAAGGTAGGTGCCCTGCACCCTGCCTGTCCCTTGGAGGTTCCCAACTGGCCATATCACCCTTCACGCCCTATTGCTATTATATATACTAAATCCTAATATTTGCATATACATCAAACTCCTTGTTGTATGTTGGAGTTGCCCTGCAACTATTTAACGGCCCTGCAATAGACGCCCTGCGTCTTTTACTGCTTACAACGACAGAGTAGTCAGAACTGATATCCTGCTTGACCAGATATCTGACAGTTCGACTGGAATTCTACCTAAAACCACAACGAGTGTACTTCAGCCACTCGACCAGGGAGTGATCAGCTGTGTGAAGCGCAAATACGTTGACATTTAATCTTACTTCCACTTCGATCAATACACTCCCAGGCAAGCAGTCTAACAATTTGGCACCGACCGGTTATTTCTCAAATGCATAAACCAACCGAAGTGCATAAATATTGACTTCTCACTATTACAAATGGTCACACAAGAAGAGAAAAAGGATAAAACCAAACAGGTAATGAGCCCAACTAAGGTTGCTGATTGGTCGAGACGACGGGTCAACCCGCAGCAGTTTAAAGAAAATAAATAACTGGCACATTCCCCTTTGACATTGCCGCTTTTCATACACAAGAATCAAGTGGAAATGAGTAGTTTTTACGCACTACTACAACCGGTATTTCTTTTGTCTACTCTGCTTTCAGAAACAAGCAACCGTACGCAGAAAAAAAGATAAGGATGTGCCAGAAATGTTAATCAAGGATTCAAGCCATGACATTCGCGTACGAGAATAAACTGGAGCTACAACTTTGGATTCGTGCGAAGTTTTGCGCAAGGTATGTTGGCGCTAGTTGAAGGCAGAAACGCTTTGAGGATACGAGAAACGCGAATGCTGAACGTTGCTGGGATATACGCACTCGCAAGGCGCTTCTCTTCCTGGTACTTTCTGAGTGCGAATTTGGCGCTGAGGTTAAGCGATGCTGTCGGGCTGGGACAAGCGAATCGACTTTACCAGGCTATACTCGCGAAAGTAGATGGTATACCTCCGCACAATTGAAAAGACTTTCTACAAGAGACGTTGAGCATGGAGGTAGCAAGAGAACAACGCATGGAGGGGTATATTAATGAGATGTTCAAGCCAGTTGTCTAACAAGAGAAGGCATCAGGCTCAATATCGGATTGGCTCCTCACACGATCCGCTAGTGTATACACAGAGTTAGGTAACAAAATAAGCGCGCATGAAAGCACTAATCCTGGACCAAAGCTGACGCTTACACAGGCAAGAAACCAGCTAATCCAAGCAGAAAGGATTAGCAACTATACCGGATAAAACATCGAGATGGAGCGAGCGGGGTGGCGCCACAACTGAAAAACATTGCGGCACGCAGGCCGGTCATAGAACGAGTATAAGAGGGTCAGTGAACAGACCTACGCACTCAAATAGTTGATGAGGCTCAACCAATAATGCAATTGAAATGTGTTGGACACTGAGCGCGAGATTGCACTATCGGTCGTCAAGTAGTAGCACAAAGTCGTATACGCTACAGAAGCAGGATATCTGGCTGTAGCAATGACACTAGTCGCAAGGGAGGCCATGGCGCTGGTCGTAATAATCAAGGAAGAAAAAATGCTGCGGGGTATTGTCGTTCACAATATGGGAACCTACAATAATTTTAATGATTATGAATAACGAAGAAGAGCCGCTAGAAGATATTATTGACTGGGAAGTTGGATAGCGGCAGCCAAGTCCACTTGTGTGTTATGCACGCACCTTGAATAAGTTGGAGGACGGCAACTCGTAATGATCAATGGGTCATACGTTATTAACACGGGCGATAAAGTCCAACGTGTCGCAACAGGCAACAGATTAGGCGAGAGTGCCTAATCCGAAATTCGAGTGCGTCGAGACAATAAGCCTCTTGAAGCCAACATAGACCGTATTAGCTTCTCGTCTCTGTCGTAAGATATACCTCTAAAATTGAGTTTAGAGGTGATGTCTCTTCTTGCTTTATGCTGGAAGAAGTTTGGTAAGATCATGCGCGACGACCAGACCGAATAGATCTGTGTCATCGTTGCAAAAGAATAGGTCATGAATATATGTGAACAAATGTCCACGCTACAAGCACGTGAGAATAGGAACGAGCGCGTTCCTAATCACCAAAATAAGTCACCAATGATGTCATTAGCGAGAGCACCGTTTTCAGTACTCTCGGATTTTGAAGGATGGGTCTTACCAAATCCTCATGCGTGAGAAGGATGCTCTTTTACAGCAGCAAGCACTAACAAAGCGGTATGGGCATGCTATACCACAGGGGCTAAAGAATGTCCCTGCAATATTTAATAGATGTGCTACGCATCTAGTGTCCGGTTCGGGAATTCGGTGAAAAAAGCTAATTTGCCGACGCGTTCATCCATACTAAGAATGAGTACGTAGTGAGTGATAGAGATGTACATAAAGAACATTTATGTCGAGTGCTAGAGCTTATGCATAAACATAAACTCCGAAGAGGTGTGCCCTGATCAGAGTGGTTATTGAATGGTCGGTACTATTGAACACAGGCCAGTTGAACGTGAAATTGGTAGTGGTTGCGTTATCACAATGGCCTGATTACGAGGCGAAAAGCCCGTAATTTAGGCAACCAGTGTAAATGCAATTAAACGCACTGAATGACCACAAGAAGTGTTTCGTTATAGCAAGTAGACTCGTCTATCAATTGATTATTAATACATCAATTAGAAAAGAAGCGTGAAGATCTTGAATTCTTACCTGCTTGCGTGCATTACTATCGGTTGGCGATGGTCTGTTGCAATCTTGCGCAGACCTAGCGAACGAAAATCGCATCGTTGTTGTTAACAACAACATTATCCATTCCTGTCTGAGTATCAAGATGCGCCGATGTCGTGGCATCATGACTGAAAAGTTATCACCGAACAGCACAACAAGAAAATCGAGACGCTGGTGGACGTGCAGAATGAGCATCTGAAGCGGGACGTTCTGCAAGACGACTGAGTCGGCGAAACTGATGCTGAAGGCAAAGTCTTTGAGGAAGGAAGTTTGTTGGCTCGGTAGCCAGAAGGAAAAGTGAAGTTTTCGAAAACATATGAAGCAAGGCAACAGACACGGAGTAACCAAGAGGTCGACGCTCAGGGGAAATTACAGACGTATTAAACACAATTGTTGATCTAAGATAGTACCGAAAAGAAACAATAGTGACTCGCGTGCGAAGTAGCGTAAGGCTATGACTGACGAGATTAAAGCTTCGAAAAAGAATGGAGTGGAATATCGTGGTCAGGCGGACAATTATCACGCATTGGGTATCCAAGACAACGCTTGATTCAAACAGATCGTTGGATGGAATGAAGGTAAGGCTGGTAGTCGGCGGAAAATGAGCAAGTGCGAGGTGTGGATTACCATCTTGCGTTCGCAGCGTCTATGTAAATGGTGGCAATCTCAACCGTGCGACCCTTATCCCCAGCGCTCTGCTAGATGACTAGACCGACCTCGGTTGGTGCAGTGGCTAAGGCCCTACCCCCGGGACCGGGATATTGCGGGTTCGAGTCCCACCGTGGACGAAATCCAGAGTCGGATATAGTCGAGGTCCAAAAGTGTAATAAAATGATGCCCTTACAGCACCGCGCTTGATACGGCTTACACCACCCTGTATAGGGTCGGGTTCCCTAAATATCATCTTTGCTAGACGACTGGCAGAACCAAAAACTGGTCATTCAGACGTACCACAAAGTGGGATCAGGTTTAAAAGTTCACTGTTACCGGTGTACACTTTTTTGCGTTAGGAAGTGCGCAATGTGAGTTTATTTCTATAGATAAACTTACTTTAATAAATTTACTATTTGTAATTTTATTCTTCAGTCTCACTGTAGGTAGTTCTTAGAGTAAAGTATATTTGGATCGCTTAGAATTAATATCAATACTTAAGTCTAAACTACCATAACAAATGTAATATAAGCGGATCTTATTTGAGTAATTACATTTCCTCTTGGACGCGGTAAAGTAATAATAATAATAAAGGTAGTCTATTTAGTTTTAACTATTAGCTACTATAAACGTATGAACTCTGGCTTTTAGCTTCGGCTCAGGGTGACCCATTCGTAGAGTCAGGTGGGGTTTCTAGATGTCTAAATTCTGTACTGGACGATGGCGCTGGGTGGATGTTGTAGAAGTACTGCAGACATAGAAGAAACCGAATACCATCTTCCCGGTAGCTTGGAGTTTTGCTCTCGTATTCCGCGACAGCAACTAACTGGTTTTTGCACTGAGACCAAATGTAATACACGTGATCTCATTGCGAGTGTGTCCGACCTTCGAAGATGGTCCTATTCCGTAGTTGCCACATCCACACATGGGCTATACCGCAGATCCCCCACCAAACTCGTTGGAATAGGCCTTACGAATGAATGTTCATTCCGCACATGTTCATCATTGCCTTTTCTAAAACCTCACTGTCCGCAGGCGCTCTCCGCTTCACGATGGCAACCTGATACTTGTGTAGCTCGTCCGTCGAAATCTTCGTTCCCGTCCGTTGTTGGATTAAACGTTTCCAAAAGATCTGTGCCCGGGTGCAGCTCCACATGATATTCTCGACGTCGGTCTTTTTGCTGCTACAAACTTCATCGAGTATACACGGGTGAGTACCTGTATTCTGAACATAGAAAGTACTTAACGGGAACGTAGTCAGACGATAAAGAACCCACACTTGATAGTCCGACAGTATGTGGTTGTACTGCCAAATCTGTTTCGGGGATTGGTCTTGAAGTGTGCTCCACCACTAATCCCGGTCATGTTTTCGTTCCCATTTTGCTATAACAGGCAAGAGATCGTTGGTCATTGCTTGAAAATACATTCGTTTTCTGTACTTTCGTAGAGACGCTGGTATTCTCCAGATTGAGCGTAAACCTTCATCTAATGCTCATGGAAAACCGTGTAATTCGGGATGCGGCTTGCAAACTACGTATTTATTGTTCACCGAAATCCACTCAACAACAACTGGATCGGTCGACGAGCATACCTACCAGTGAAATTCCATCTTCTAGCTGCTGGATTTGCGTTGTGTGAGCCGTCTCATTGTGTATACCCTCTACCAGTCTCGCTTTAATTTTCATCCACTTAACTTTGGTAAGAATCGACGGGCAGTGAAATAAAGTAATCGGTGGTGGTTGCCCTATATATTGGCCGACGTCAATTCGGGGTGACGCGAGAATTATGGCACAAAGCCACCGCTTTAATTTGGCGAAAGTATGCGAAGGTTGATCGGATTATGGCACCTGCCAAGTGTTCACAATGTTAGAAATCCGTCGAATTCGCAAATTAGGATTGGGTATTTCCGGAATCCTGTAGAATTTCCTCGATGATAATGTTTGCATACGCTCATCCTGAATCCAACAATTGTCCGACCACTGAAAAGAACCCCAGAAATCCCTCTTTTGGGACGTCAGAAATCCGTGATGAGGGATATTCGTGACATCAACAATGATAGAAAGGACTTGTCTGGGTAACATTCCGCGGGACGGACTGTTGCCTAGTGGGCTTGGACGGTGCATAAGCAGGGGTAAATGTGCTCGCGTAAAAGCATCCAACAAACATGCTTGATCTTGTGTCGGTCCTATTGATTTCCCTAATTCCACTTGTAAAGCCTTTTTTGCAGTGGTAGCATAATAACCCTTCAGGTGCTATTGCCGTCGAACTCGAGGTGATGTTTGATCATAGGATTCACGCAGTAACAAACCTTTCCTGTCGAGCCAAGCTGCTTCGTAATTATCCGGCCTGGCAAGCAGCCACCGGAGTGCTTCCTTCATCCGCTGTTCATGTATTGCAATCGGTAAAGCTACTAAACCAATACCTCCCGCTTGTATCGGAGTGTACATGAGTGTAGGAGAAATAACTCTTTTGAATTTTGATCGATTATGTCCGTGTGCGGATCAAAAACTTTTGCTGTAAATAAAATTGCAGGCACAACAATAGAATTAAACAAAGTGTCTCTCTCAACAATCGAGATACCGCATTTGGCCGCTGTAGCCATCCTCCTCTTGATACCCCTGATACGCAAAGCCCAATTCTTCTCTTCCATATTGGCATGCCCAACCTCATAGCCCAAATATCGTACAGTAGAACCCGGTGCTATGGTTGGAATCCCATGCCATTCCGATAATGTTACTGAATGGTCGAGAAATAAGAATTTACTTTTGTTGGTCTGAATTTTCAATCCCGGTAGCTTGCCAAATCGGTGAACCAGTTCGATCGCTGGCTCGATTTGACTCGCCTTTCCCAAAAAAAACAGACGAGTCGTCGACAAACGTAGAAAATTTGTGAAGCTCGCCATCCGGTTGTATCGTCGGTTTTCTTTTAATCACTTGAATCACGGGCGATTGTAAAATGGCTAGCGCTAGTGGTTCGACTGCGATTATAAACAGCAGTGGCGCCAATGGACAGCCTTGTCTTATCCCGGAAATGACATCCACTGGAGTTGATTTATCCTTATTTACGAGAAACTCAGCAGTCGTTCTACAGAGGAGATTTATCATTAGTTGGACAAAACGCCGAGAAAAACCAAATAAGGTGAGGGTAGCGAATAAGTAATCTCGATCCAAGGCATCCTATGCCTTAGCAAAATCTAGAAATAAAATGCCCACCCCATCTTCAAGTTTATCAGACTTAAAACCTCCATTGTTCTTGAGAGTTGCCATCATTATCGTTACAGCTTTTCCATTTTCCGGCCTAGCACAAAACCTTGTTGTGTCCCTCCGATCAGGGTTCCCAAAAATGTTTGAAGTCTTGTTGCTAAAAGTTTTGCAAGAATTTTATAACTCGACTGCAGTAACGAAATCGGACGATAATCAAGTGCATTTGATGAGTCGCCTTTCTTACGGAGTGGAATCACGAGCACCCGGAGAAAAGATAGCGGTGGTGATCCCCGCATAAATACCGGTTATACAATTCCGTCAAAGGCCCCACCAAAATGTCTTGGAAATCTTTATAAAAAGCATCAATAATTCTATCTTGACCAGAAGCTTTGCGCCGCTCTAAACTCTTAATCGCCCTGAGTACCTCATCTTCTTCAATTGCCGCCATGAGAACTAAATTATTTTGTGAAGAGACCAGGCGTTCTGGTAGAATTACCATAAACTGCTCCAATTCTGCTGTTAATGCATCCGATGATATCGACGTGTGTCTCTTCCCTATAATTAAACTCCATGTGCGGGCAAATCAATCAGGTATAGAAATATTCGCATCGAAATTAAGTCCTTGCCCAGATGTGATTTTAGTTACCGTTTGGTTCCGTTCCCAAATCGCTGCTTTACGAAATAACCATCTTATATCCTGAATGGATCTATGTAGGACCTTTCCACGATGTACGAGATGGTTTTTGATGTGATAGGACTGGACCGCTGTCAATCTCTGCTTCCGAATTTTAGCATTCGCTGTGACATGATGTGGTGAAGCGTTCCAGAAATTAACGGACTAATGATGATGGATGCTCTCACCTGATTGGTTGAAATGTCGCCCTTAGCTGGATGCCCGGACTGGTCAACAGAGGACGCGATCTGAGAGTCGC
>MIQA02007598.1:0-14816 GCA_001887855.2 Sclerospora graminicola | reverse complement strand
AGTCTTAATCAAGGTTTTAACCTATAAACCTCCCGTTAGACCAGATTTAACAGCCACCGGGAAGTCTTATTACTGGTCGTTACCGCACGAGGTCTTAAATTTAGTGCTATAGGACTTATTTTAAAACCGTGGTTTTAATCAACCAAGCGGGTTCATTGGTCAAAACCATTCGAGACAGCTCGAAGCACAAGCTGCTGTGACCAACTGCTGCAGAGTAGTGGACTCTTTTTTGCGTATAAATGACCAACTGCTGCAGAGTAGTGGACTCTCTTTTGCGTATACGAACGGATGTTTCGACGGCTTTCAAGCGGCTATGCTCTTCAAAATATTTATACCATGGAAATTCTGGTACCTCAGGAGGCAATCGAATGACTGAGGCTGAAAGCTCGCACGATTCCACGGCGAACGCAACGTCAACGTCATTAGGACCCTCCAGTGGACGGCCGCCGATGTCTCCAGTAAAAGAGACAACAGCAACGACATCAGCTAACCTTGTAGAGTCGTCCAAAAGCAGCACTACGGATGAAAACGGCAATCGTCATAGTGTCATTATGCACACGGCAGGGTCGCAGATTTGTATTAGTCGCGCTTCGTTTTGATGAGATATCCTTGGTGTATTCCCGGATATGCCTTCATTATGAAGGCCGTATCGGATCGACAAGGCTCTGATATCAATATGGATGAGTTTCTACGTGCTGTGGCAATTTTACGTTGCGGGACGATGGAGGACCGGCTTGAATTTATCTTTAACATGTGCGATTTGGACCACGCAGGTAAAGTGCAGAGTACAGGGCTTAGCAATTTTTTGGTGTCGCTGCAGGGTCGACAGGTATTAGATCGACCAGAGTATCGTCGTCTTGTGAACGAAGGGTTTGATCAAGGCCGTGTACGAATGAGCTGCGAAGAGTTTGTCAAAATAGTTTCAGAGCTTAAAGCATACCATACGCTTGTAGACTGGATGGCCCCATATGCCGATATTTTGTGTGAAACGGCGGATCCCCAGCTGCTAGAGTCGCAGGAAGAATTCAATCCAGCAGTTCAACAGAAAATTTTAGCCAACGAAACGCATTTTAATGCCAAGGAGGTAGCCATTCTACAGGACGCTTTTAACAACTACCGTGCTTCTGGAGGCGGTGATGCAGTAGATTTGGATGCACTTACCAGTGATTTTCCGCTCGAGATGTCTGATGAGCGGTTTTGTCGCGTTTTCTCAAGTTTTGGCTCACGCGCCAACGGCTCTGATATCGATGTCTTTAGCTTTGTGAGTGCATTATTAACAGCTTGCCGAGGTAGTACCAAGGAAAAGGCCGAATTCGCCTTCAAGTTGTTTTCGAGTGCTGAGGATGATTCATATTTAACCCGTCGTCAGAGTCATCATCGTCAAAGAGGTCTAGTGCGTTTATGTAATTCCCGTTTTTGGAATTACAGGTGTAAGCTAAAAATGATTGGCAGATATTTTAAATAAAACTGACGTTAAAACCTTGCCGGTGGAACAAATTCGTTCACACAGGTTTAACGATCAGCCACGGGGTCTTAACTCGTCAATTACGACCTGACGTTAAGACTCACCGGTGGAGATGCTCTAAGGGGCGTTCTTATTTTGCTCCCGGGAGCTCCCGGGAGGGAAGCCTGTACGCTGTGCCCGTCTCCCAAAATAAGAAGCAAATTCGGGACGAATGTGGTCCACTTACGCAGTGTGGTCCACGTAACCTTTTTCAAACCAAAAAAAATCACGTGTACCGCGCTCTTCGGAATGCTGGCGTCGTCAAGCAAAGACGAAGACAACGTCTCTGCTGGTAACCTAGTGCTCTAATTCTCTAATACTCTAATACTCTAATACTCTGCACTCGATTATTTCACGTCAGCAACATGGCCGATGATAATGCAACGCTCGTCGAGATGGCTACCATAGCGCCCTCAGATTACAATCGCGTGATGGTTATAACCAAGGGAATTGGAGTACGTTCGTGGTCATCCAAAAGCATTTTTTCGAATTTTAGGGCTAAATGTTTATCCTGTTTTACTCTTTCTTCTTCAGGTGATTAAAATCTTGTTGGTCGCAGCTGTGGTGTCGACGTGTATAATTGATGAAATTGGTCAATTTACCGACTTTGAGTCGGGTCAAGTGTCTACCGTTGCATTATTATGGTCGAGTTTGTTGCACTTCCTGCATACCACTGGACTTATCTCACGGTACGCTTACTTTTTCTGACGAAGTACAGATCCAGCTGGCTGGTCGGCGACCTCTATATGGCGCCCACACTCAATTCTTATAATGGGGCAGTTCGTAACTATTCCGGTAGGACGGACAGACAAGGCAATCGTGTGATCGCACGACCGACAGTATAAGTTGTTGCTAGTAGCCGAATGGAACACCGGAGATGGGTGAGCGGCCATGAAAAAGGAATCGGTGTCGACGGCCAGGTACCGTCCCGGCCGAGGTTGATGACCATTCAAGCTTGCCACGCTTTTTGGTGTACAGTAAACAAAACGCCCAGGTTAAGCTGCTCACGCTTTTTCGAGTAAGGTACATAACCATCCGGGTCAAGGTGGTCAGGTTATTTTGGGTAGTGTACACCACGGTTTTATATTAGATCTAGGTATAAATATTAGTATACGTTTCTCTTTCTTAGATACAATTCGTCGTTGGATCACAGCAGCGGGTTAGCAAGGCCCCTCTAGCTGCTATTGGTTTGCCCGGGAAAGGTTGAAAGGAACCCAAACGGAAGTCCCCTGACTGGGAGTCGCTGTGAAACTTATACTAACTCAAGTCGCCCATGTTTGGAACATGGATTAGTTCTATTGGAAAGTGTGGTGAAGTATTAGTTTACTGTGGAAGATCGTGGAATACTGTTTGGATTTCCTGACTACGCATATTGGGGTAACCCCTTTATTATCTTTGGTTAAGCTGGCCGATTGGTAATCTCGGTCCAGCATTCGCGGTATACTAAACTCAAGTATAACACCAGACCACTCCCCGGGGAAGATTTCCGCCCAGGAACAACCCTAGTCCTAACCCTCGTCTACCAACTAAACCGGCTTTTATCCTTTCGCCCTAGATTCCACCATGAGAGCGTAACCGCCAGCGCTGACGGGTACACAAGGTGAGCTTTATACAAGATGAATCATCCCAGTCGTCAAAGCCAAGGTGATGGAAGTGACCGATCCAGCCAGCTTGATGCTGGCTCGGAC
Source organism: Sclerospora graminicola (assembly GCA_001887855.2). Lineage (NCBI taxonomy): Eukaryota > Oomycota > Peronosporomycetes > Peronosporales > Peronosporaceae > Sclerospora > Sclerospora graminicola. The sequence continues at coordinate 11,624 of MIQA02007598.1, read as the reverse complement.
CAAGACCGGGATAAACGGAGTTCCCCTCCGACAGTCAGTCACCTGCCCCCCCCCCGTGGGTGCTCGCATCTCAGAAGGGATTTCTGAGAGCGACTACACCACAAATGTTTCAGAACCGGTGTGGCCACCATTTTCGTCATTAATATTCCGAAGGTCACCTTTGATTTAGTTAGATGGTCATCGGACCCGGCCGGATTCGGGTCAGTGAGCTGGACGCCTACTAGAACCGACCATTCCGTATTCTCATTGGTCAAAACAGCTGACGTCGCCTGCACTTCCTCGTGCCATCCTGCTCCCGCAACATATGGTAGTCCACCTCCCGCAATTCATACAGCACTGCCGCGGAAACTGAAAAGTCTTCAATGAAAACCGATTGCATAGCCTTCCACGATCGCGGGAAGGATTCGAGACTCCAAATCTTTCGGGTTGGCTTTCAATCCAGCAATCGAAACCTGGTGACCCAAATAGGTCACCTTAGTCTTTTACCAGAAACTTTTCATCCCACTATTTGAGAGGTTCTAATCCTCACACGTAACTGTTAATTACTCCACTTTTTCACAGAACATGTTCTACAAAGTAGCCGTCACGAAAATACCATTGATGTAAGCCCGCCGTCCCAAAACCGAGGGATTTCGGTCGGGGTCAGGGTCACCTTCTGTAAACACGCCACCGACCAAGGCGGGATCCTGGTCTACCTTGATCTTGAATTGTCTGTACAATGCGTTATCTATTAGCCGCTGGTATATCTGCGGGGCCTTATAAGGCCAAACGGCATCCGCTTCCACTCGAACAATCCAAAAGGGGTGTTAAACGCAGACATTTTCCGTGCAAGGTCAGTCATAGAGACCACCCAAAATCCACTAGCCATATCCAGCGATCAATACCACAAAACTTATCCAGGTCCTCCAGTAACACATTGATCAACGGCATCCAGCTTAGTTAGCCTATTATCCAGCCGGTAGTGAAGACACAACCGTATGGCCACCCCGTTCTTCTTTATAATAATCACGATGGGCAAGGCCCATGGTGAGGTGGATGGCTGGATGATCTTGGTGACCAGCTGTCCTATAATAAGTTCCGACAATTATTACCGGTTCTATGGAACCACCTCTGTGCTACTTACTTCGCATTTACCGACTTCGATGTCGCACACCTCCCATTGGTGATAGCGCATTACCCTGGCCGATCAAAAAATGTTTCCTTTTCCATATGATATTTTCAATCTCCTGATCTCTTCTGGACTATTCAATTCGGGGTCGCCTACTTGCAAAAATTCCAAAGTTCCCGCCGGAGGACAAGGTGTCACTTCGGGTAGTACTGCCATCGGGACCTCCATGCCTTCGACATACATCTCGCCACCATCATGAATGCAATTCTGGTCGGCCTCAACGTCACTTCCGCCGGTCCTTTCCACTCTGCAGAAGGGGTTTCCACATCCGACATTTCAACATTATCTTCGGAAAGGAGTTCCGTCCGGCTGTACCAGGGCCGATCTGGCTTCCCGTCCATGTCAGCTTCGACTAATTCCGAATTCAAGCCAGGTTTGGTCGACTCACCTGGGTCGGCTTCGGCTAATTCCGAATTATCTTCCCAACATGGCTGACCAGCGTCGGACTTCGCTGGATCCGTTACCCCGACCTGTCTCACTTCTTTGCCAATCTGCTCATAATTTGTGGATGGCTTGGGCAGAACTAGTTCGGCTACTGGTACCAGTGTTCGGTAAGCACGTCCAACCTGACTCGGCAATGACCGGCTCCGCGTCAATATTCGAGAAGGCATCCGATACTCCGGTCTGGTCACCATAGGTGAAGGTTCTTCCCCCGCAGACCCTTCCTCGTTGACTAGATCCGTTGTCGCCTGGTAGGCCATATTTTTTTTCAATCGATATAATATCTTGAGGCAAAAGTGACATAACCTGGCCGGCGGGGCACCTTGTATTCGGCCAGCCACATTCCAATGATGACATCTTCCTGCAAGGTGAGGGGCTGCTCTGAGATGTTGGTCACTCTAACACAGTTGGAATGATCGTTTCCTTGACGAGCGAGGACACCCAAACCTCTCCCCTAGTCACAGGGGCATGACTGGAGTTATCTGTCTCTTGACCAATCTGTCCCTTGAACACCTATGGCCACCATCAACCGCCTCTCAGCCCCAGTTGATCCAGCTGATCAACTTCTGGTTGGCCTGACCCACAGCATACGGATCACCTCTTTTAGTCTTATTACTGGTTCGGTGCTTGCGAGTGTTATCGAGCACCTCATGCAGCCATCATCCTGTGTCTGTACTCTTGACCAGCCAATAAAAAACAGCCTCGGACAGGTGTATTTCACATCCGGCCGTTAACTCATTCCGGAGCCACTTCACCACACATTTTGATCCAGATAAAGTGCCAGTAGTCATTATCTATGCAAACAAGTGAGCCATCTCAGCTGGCTTGGAACAAAACCACGATGGTGTATATTGCCCGGTAATTTTCACCAGCCGAACCTTGAAGACCAATGAAGTGAACTATGGGTTGGTGGACAAGGAAGTTCTGGATTTGTTACGTATCTAGGATGTGTACTATACAATGTTGGCGTCCCGGCCGATTAAGATGCTACCGAGGTGGTCGAGCCTGGCTTGGCTTCTCACCGCGAATGGAATTGATGGTCGACTGGGCAGATGGGCTGCACTGTTGTTTCAGTAGCCACCGGAGGTGATAAAATGCACTAAAGGAGAAGAAGAGATACTTGGTGCATTAGCGGCCAGCATCACTCCAAGAGCAAAGGTGGAGGAAGTTTTGATAGCCCGGAAGCAGCGACGTCAGTCTATCACACTCCCGCCACCAAACCGTTGGTCCGGCAGAAGGTTAATAGTGTTGGGTTTCGATGGGTCAGCCAGTGTCAAGAAGGTAGTGGGTGCTGACAGTGCCATCCCATAGAAGCTGTCCGAGTGGGAAGTGGTGAACGCCGCCTCCGTTTTTACGCTCAGCATAACCGTGAACGAAGCCGAATACCGAGGACGTTCGTTATGGTTTGATTTGCTGACCGGCCAGACACAGGGGCGGATTGTCATTTGTGGCGATTCCAGTTCAGTGATCCGTCAAATCACTGGGGAGATTGATTGCAAAGCTCCCAAGATGAGACTGTAGAATGATCCTGTCATGTTCGTTTTGAGGAAATGGTCGGAACATGAGATGCTGCACGTTGAAGGAGAGTGGAACTTATCTTCTGGCCACCTTAGCCATGCGAGACCAGGCCGGAGTCACAGTTTCGGATTCAGTCCTGTAAGCGGCGTTGGAGGAAGGCAATCGACTACCCGAACTTATTCTGACTGACACATGCGAAGTAGTCCAAGTGAATGCCATTACCCGGTCTCAAAGCCGTCGTGTGTCGGCCGCTCACCCGCCACCCACAAATATGATGGACGAAGGAATAGTGCAGTGGTTGCGAGCAGAACGGAATCTCAAGGCGCAAAACGAAACGTGGATGGTGAACCTAAAAGCGTATATGAATGGGGAAATGGAAAAGCTGTGTGCAGAGCAAGCCAAGGAGTGCGTTAAGATGGCTTTAGATTATGATGTGGATGAAGACGGGTTGTTGTTCTTTTATCATGATGATGACCAGCAAGACGTGGAAAGGGATAAATCAGCAAGGTTGATTGTGTCGGCCACCATGCAGCTGGATGTCCTTCATCATTACAACGTAAGCTGGAAGGGGGCATAATGGTATTGGATGAACTTACCACAAAGTCAAAGCGCACTTTCACTGCTGAGATCTCTACCGCACGTTGCATGAGTATGTGGGAAGCTGCCCTGATTGTGAGACTGGAAAGACCGGTCGGTGATTAAGGGGCTCCGCACTCATCGATAGTTCACCATTATTGGGTTATTTAATACCGATAAACCTGCCAAATTTGATATGACCCGTGAGACAAAATGTATCATATATAACAGTATGATTATATTATAGAGGTGGCAATGCCTTCCAGTCAATTGGAGCTTCCCAAACAACAAAAAGAGCACGAATTCGTGGAGGGCAGGCCATTTCAATCCGCTTCCAGCCATAAGCACTTTGACAAATACATTCGCCAAATCACTACGATGCCGTCAATGACCGAAAGCGACTGGTAACCTGACATTCGAGCAGAAGTAGAAGATCCGCCTGTGGCGCGACGCTAATGTCGCTCTCAAGCAATCCCAGCTTGCCTTGTCTGTCAGCTTGATCCCAGATGCTGGGTCCTTTGTTAATCTCTCCACTGTATCGTAAGATACGTGCCCTAATCGTAAATAAAAGTGATGTAATGATCCCTCATGCGGATCATCACGCTCACTATTCTCCATGGTTGCCGTTATCATGTTCGAGAATTTTTCACACACGCTCAGTTTTGTTTACCAAACTTAGCCTTGCCTTAAATACACATCCAGTGACTTCCACGTCAAATAGTGTGCCATTTCCATGCATCATTTTCATCTTTTTGCCAGTGTCTTCCAGCGTGCATCCTTCTTCTTTAGTAGTGCAGTGGATAAGCGCCAACTTGGTAAGTCTGAGGGAGTGGGTTCGATTCTCACACAAAAACAAATTTAGGAAAGGGCCCTTTCCTAAATTAGGTTTCCAAGTGAAATAAGATTTTTCGCTAGTTTCGGCGCATAGTACGCTTCTGTGAGCAGTATAGTCGAAAATTTGCTCTTCAAACGCACTTTTCCAACTTTCGTCGGATACAAGATGCCGGCTGGCACCACTATCAATCATCCAAATGTCTTCATCGACCATTATGTCCTTCTTCAACATCATTTGTGATTTTTCTCCACACTCAATTGTAGATAACACGAAATTCTTTTCGCCATTTTCGTGTCCTTCCGACCTTGGTTTACGTTCAAATTACTTGCTTGGTTCCTTCGATTCCCTTGCCGGCAATACTTCTGGTATGACCATCCATGCCACAGGCGAAACACGTTCGTTTCTTCTTTCTTTCACATCCACAAAATACACAACATTCCTTGCTTGTTTCTTCATTTTCACCGCATCGTCTTCCATCTCTTGCACCCACGCGATGGGTTCTTGTGCGTGTAATATGTAGTCAATACGCTGTGGGTTATAGCGTATCATTAGCCCCATTTTTAATCCAGGAGCTGCGTACTTGACAATATTTTCCACAATCAAACGATCGTGAGATCCACTCTCACGCGCTAAAGCCACCAAGTATGAGAAATGTTGGGTCCATGACCTCCGAACATCTTTTTCTTGTGCAAGTAATGCTACTGCTTGTTGATGCGTGATATTTACTTTGAAAGCGTGATATAACTGATCCAGCACGTAATATAATTCTTGGAATATCTGCCACCAAGTCATGCTTGGAAATAACTTGCCGCTACGCCCTCCAGGTGTTCGCTCAACATGTTCACCTTGAGACGCTCTGTTTACTCAAACCCAGACGACAGTTGTGCGACATCAACTGCCTCGATAAACAGGTAGGCCCACTGCTGAAACCTGCTCCCAATCCAGGATAAATTTCTTCTCCCGATTTTTTTTTAATCGTCTATTTAGGAACTTCATATTCCCATTACGGCACACATTCTGTCTTTCTTGATTGTCGAACATTCTTGCCGCTCCTTCATCATTCCTTCCTAGTGCTTGCCATTGCGCACCACGTTCAATGCCGTTATCTCTACCCAAATCCTCCATAGTCATTCTTTTTCCAAACATACCGTTGTTTTTCACTGCTGCCTTAAAAATGCTATCATGATCAGATCCTTTAGACTTGAGTGAGATGATGGAGGCACAATCTTCTGATTTCTCCTCCTCCATGGCCTCAATTTTATTCTCCAGCCGCTTGATATACTCCACCATAGCAGCCATATCCACTCTTTCCTCAGTCATTTTCCCACTTAGTCAATTACGTAACCACGAAAAATAAACGAAAGAGAAAAAAACCAATGTCTCCCTTCGGCACAGGGGACTTCCACCGAGATTCGTACTTTAAACGAAAACTTTTGTAAACTTCGAAAACTTCGAAATCCAGTCCTGAGCCCCGCAACCTTGGGCTCATAATCTGTTGGAAAATGTAGATTACCACGTAAGCGTCCGTAACTCCACGTGAAACAAATAAACACTGATTAGTGTTCAGATGTCTTCTTGTAGTGTAGTACCTCCCTATCAGTTATTATAGGGTCTATCTATCGGATGTATGCGTCGTTTCCACTTAAATGTCTTGCGTGCTAGTGCATGACGTGAGGGAGTTGCCCATGAAGTAAGTGCTCAATGTTTCGTTTACTCGACAAAAATGAAATTATATATTATGTACAAATTAAGTCTAGTTTCGGCTAAAGTAATACTTAACCTAAAATTCACAATATGAAAAAAAACTACGATAATCTCGTTAGCAGGAATGTAAACGTCAGCTTTTATCATAGATCACATCATCCATTTAATTCCAACACGAAATTGGTGCTGCGTTTGAGAAACTGTAAATTATACTACGAAGTGTTTTGGCTTCCGACGCTACGCGTATTCACAAGGACCATGAAACTGAAGAATCTACGTTGGGTTTTGTCACTCGTTGTATCCATGTCACTTTAGTGACTTCAATGTGTAAGTACTTAATAGTACTTAAGTAGTAATAGTAATAGTAATACTAATAGTAAAGCAGAGTTACCTACTATTACTATGCACTTCTACAGTCTATTTTGTAGGACAGTGGAAGTGTTAACCCCGTTACGGTCGGTGCCTGAATGGCCCCGGGGACTCAAAGTGAGGTGTGTAGCGCTCTGCGCTCCACCTGTGAGATTGTCAACTGACACCTCACGTTGCACGCCCTACTTCATATTAGATAAACATGAATATAATATGCACATACAAATATCTAAATATATGTTGAAGTTGAAGTTGCCTTTAACTTCATAAACCGCCCTGCGGGAGACGCCCTGCGTCTGGGTGCTCTGTATCCCATTCTATATGTAACCGCCCTGCGGTAGACGCCCTGCGTCTGGATGCCCTGCATCATTGTATTCATAATAACCGTCCTGCGGTAGACGCCCTGCGTCTGGGTGACCTGCAACCCATTATATATGTAACCGCCCTGCGATAGACGCTCTGCGTCTGGATGCCCTGCATCATTGTATTCATAATAACCGCCCTGCGGTTGACGCCCTGCGTCGCACCTCCTTGACGTCCCTGCGTCTTGGGTGTTTTTCTTTTATGTCCTTTCAGAAGAGATTTGATCAAAGCGAAAGCTAAGCGGTTCGCCACGCTGAGCGTCCAGGACGATCAGCTGCTGTCGTTTTCATACGGCTGGCTTCAGGCATTCCAGGGACGCCATGGCTTCAAGCATATGAGCGCCCATGGTGAGAGCGGTTCAGTGAACGCTGAACAGATACCTGCGCAGCGCGATACGATTCGAGAGCGCTTGAAAGGAGTCTCGCTAGCCGACATCTATAACATGGGGACTGGCAAAGGCAAAGCGAGAGTTCAGCCTCGTCAAGGCGCCAGTCCAGGGGACCATTTCCAGTATCCTGTGTGACCGCAAGAAGTATCTACTCGTGAAGGAAGCCGACCTCAAGAGCAAGCGAACGCGACCGCTCGACTTCCCTGCTGTCGATTAAGCACTTGTCAATTGGATGCTGAAGTGCCAAGCGAAACGCGTGATGCTGAATGGGCGCGGGTTAAATTTTCCGTGGGTGAGGGTTAGAGTTTCGAACAATATAAATTCTTTTTTGTGTAACCCTAACCCGGGTACATAATATATCAGGTCGCACGTACCCGGCGGCCTGACACTGCATTTTTAGGGGAAGATGGATTGGAGTTGGTGGCTTCAAACACCTGCCTCGCCTTGATGAAGAGGACCAAGCACGGCTCAGTCCAATATTCTCGGTGCTACAAACTCGCAGTATATTGGAAACTGACGGCAATAGAAATAAGGAAAACACCTTGCGGACGCATTTGAGAATTGGAGCTATAGTAGCAGTAGTGATAATGACACAGACAATGATGATGTTGCGCTTGGTTGCTCTTAAAGTGAACCTGCGTTCGGACGAACTCGAGATGATGTGAAAGTAGAACGACATGATGCAGAAAGTAGTCAGCGCTGGCACAATTTCGCTCAAGGGCAAACACGCGTTAACTATTCTCTGGGATCGATTATCCATGCGCAACCAAAAATCATTTACCTATGGACACAATGTAGGAAATTGTAGATTACCACGTAAGCGTCCGTAACTCCACGTGAAACAAATAAACACCGATTAGTGCGTTCAGATGTCTTCTTGTAGTGTAGTGCCTCCCTATCGGTTATTATAGGGTCTATCTATCGGATATATGCGTCGGTTCCACTTAAATGTCCTGCATGCTAGTGTAGGACGTGAGGGATGTTCCCAGGAGGTAAGTGCTCAATGTTTCGTTTACTCGACAAAAATGAAAGTATATATTATGTGCAAATTAAGTCTAGTTTCGGCTAAAGTAATACTTAACCTAAAATTCGCAATATGCAAGAAACCACGATAATCTCGTTAGCAGGAATTTAAACGTCAGTTTTCATCATAGATTACATCATCCAAAATTCCAACACTGCTTCCGAGAGTACCGGAGCTTCGAGCACAAGACACATCGACGTAAGCGTAAAAAATATATATCCAGCAGTAGCGCATTGACACCATAAACGTAATGAACTTTTTACTTCAGTCCAATTTGTTCGCATAAATCCTTGATCCTTAATGCATGCAGTGTCTTCGATAACAAATCTGCAACCATACTTCCACTGGATACATGTTCTGGCTCCACAATTCCACGTTTCGCGAAATCCTTTAAGAACTTTAAATTTACATCGATATGCTTGGCACTTGCCACGCTAGCTTCGTTCTTGAGCTGCTTGATCGCGGCTTGGTTTTCGATATTCAATACTATAGAGGTCTTCGTCTTAATTCATATTTCTTCGAACACCTCCTTCAATCCCAATGCCTCTCGTCCACCTGCAGCGGCCGCGACAAACTCCACCTCTGCAGTCGATAGAGCAACAAATCCCTGTTTCTTACACGCAGCTATTACTCCACTCACAAAAATCACGTTTGCGTTCACGCCTTTTCGATCGTTACAGTCAGCCGCATAGTCAGCATCACTGTAACTTACAATCCGCAATGGTTGTCTTAGATCGTTATCTCAACGTAAGTGCAACTTTAGCTTCTTGCTTCCTTTCAAGTATCTCGGTATTCGTTTCGCAACTTTAAAATCATTCAAACTCGGCGCGTGCGTGTGACTCGTTGCACGATGCACAACAAATGATATATCCGGGCGAGAAACTCGTGAAATCCACAGTAAACTTCCCACAAGAGACTGTAAATCCTCTATTGTAGGCGTATTTTCAAGAGATGTGGTCGGTAATAGTTTTATTCAAATATACTGTGTCTTCCAGGCTCGTAACAGGTGTTCTAACTTCGTTTGCTTCCTGCAAACCATGCTTTTCAAGCATTTCAACGATGGTTCCCTCTTGGTCAATGATGTATCCATCTGTAGGACCACCCAAAATTCTCATACCAAGGAATTTCTCCACGTTACCTAAGTCCTTTAATTCCAGTACTTTCATGTCTTCGAAAAAATCATCCACAAGCTTCGTTTCTGTTGCTGTAACCAGTAAGTCATCAACATATACCCCAACCACTATTGTCCCTTTGTCATTGATCCTCAAAAAGATGCAAGTGTCTGTTAAACACTGAGAAAAATCCATCTTAACCAGGGTTTCACATAGTAACTCATACCACAATCTTCCAGCCTGCTTCAGTCCATAGAGATTCCTTTTTAATTTGATCATTGGCTCCTTCGAACTCGTAGCATCCAATTTTTTCAATGAGTCATTCGAGATTTTCATGCCTTGGGGAATTTGAAGGTAAATATCGTACTCCTTTTTTTATTTCCATCACCGTTGAGAACGTAAAAAAATAATTTTCTCCATCAATCTGTTTGTCACCGCGAGCTACCAAACGTGCTTTATATCGCTCCACCGTGTTCTCGTTCTTCAGTTTGGTTCTTTAACCCATTTAGTTGGCAATGTCTTCACTTCATTCGTTCTTTTCATCAATTCCCAGGTCTGCAAGTCTTCCAGGGCTTTTAGCTCTGCCCTTTCAGCCGTTTTCCACTACTCGGACTGGCTACCCTTATGATCTTCGAAATAGCTCTTCGGGTCCGGTGGCCCGGCAATTTTTCCACTATCCGGATTGTTCACATCACAAACAGCAAATGCAAAAACGAATTTTCATCACTTGTGCCATTCGGTTCATCATTATCATTCAAAATGTTTCCTTCAGTTGCTCCACACTGCTTCTCATCTGCTTCTAGCTCAATCAACTTCTGGGTCTTTCTGATCTTCCTCGTTTGAATTCCTTTGTGGTAAGTCTTGTCTTGATTTTTCTCTCGATTTTTACCTGCTTTCTCCTTCGAAACTGCATTATCTCCTTTGTTTTCGTGACATATTACCATGTCTTCATTCATCATACGTGACAGCTTTTCGTTTTCTCTTTCACCCAATGTCTCATCATGATACACGTGTCTTGTAGTCGTCACCACTCTGTCCTTCAAAAGTAACACTTTATAGCCTTTTATCTCGTCGTTCTTCCCGAGAACTAACGCCTTCTCAGCGTGTTTACCGAGTGACTTATTCTTTGCGTCGCGCCAAACCATGCACGGCGATCCAAAAATCACACTATCCGAAATGTTAGTCTTCTTTTTCGTTAAGACTTCAATAGGTGACATCTTTCGTAAATTTGCACGCGTAGGACTTCGATTTAAAATGTAGCTTGCATATTCTGCTGCCTCAGACAAAAACGTTAACGGAACTCCGGATCCAAAAATCATACATCTGACCATATTAAAGATCGTCCTGTTCATTCGTTCCGCCTTTCCGTTTGATGCTGGATTATCGGTAATCTGCCTTCTGACTCCAGTCCGTCTACAATACAGATCCGCGTTGCGATATATTCCACCGCCATCAGTCCGTAAAACGTGAATTCGACAGTTAAATTCTGCTTCAAACCATGCCAAAAAATGTTCGAAATTTTTTGCGGCTTGATCCTTAGACTTCGCAGGAAATACACGAACGTAACTCGAGAAGTGACCCACAAATACAATTAAGTATCTGTTCCCACGTCGGCCCCTCGGCGTAATAGGCCCTTTTAAATCGCTGCAGACCACGCCAACGATTCTGTCTATCGGTGCGTTCTGCCCGCTGTCCTGCTTCAGTTGTTTTGTTCACGTTGCCTTACCTTCTGCACAGGTCAGGCAATTTGGTCTGCGAACTCGGTCGCTTATCCGGTATCCGGATATCTGACACTCCCCCTCGACCTGGTGACTGGAAGGGATCACATATCGTACGGTTTGTGCTTCACAGCTCTGAGTCCTACCCAAAGGACGGTGCTTGGGTCCCTGCCTCTGCCCGTCACTTGAACTCGCCCTGCACGTAAGTCTGTACTTGCTCCTCCTTTAATTGCTTCAAGTAGATTGTCTTGAAATTGGTCGTCTGCCTTCGCCCTGCGTGGTACGACGCCTAACATCGTTCGGAAACGCGTGAACTTTACACGCTCTAGTGCCTTAGTCATTATATCTGTCACTTGATTGTTTGTCGGCACATGTTCCGTCTTAAGCCTTTCTTCTTGTATCAATGTC
>MIQA02007595.1:0-17759 GCA_001887855.2 Sclerospora graminicola | reverse complement strand
AAGATGATTACGTCGTATTGAAACCCCATCCGGATTTACATCTGATAGGATGGACAGTTGAAGATACGACGCCGATACGAAAAATATGGTCTCAATTAAGACGAGTTTTCCGCAAACTGTATTTTCATGGGATAGCACCCCAATTACCAAAGGTGCTACTGAAGTGGAAGACCAAATGCACGACAAGTTCCTGGTGGACTGGCTTACAAGATGTGGAGTTGAATAAGGTATGGGAACATGATAATATGCTGACAAATTATCAGGTTTGGGTGCACTTTAGGGCGGTGACTATGCAGTTAAACACTTTTCATATCCGGACTATCTCGGATCGCAGATGCGAACTAGATCGAACATGTACATCCACCACGACGAATATCAGTCACATCCTTTGGGAATGTAAGCAAGCGAAAGCTTTCTGGCGTCGGTTGATCCAGCAATGGCGAGGAGTCATTCTAACTGACAGGGAGTTATCCCTATTTGAAACAGCGGTGGTGTCCAGAAAGGCGCCCCCAATTGGATCACGAATAAAGGAGGCAATGATGAATCAACATGGGTGGTACGATGAAACCTACACTGCAGTATTTCAGAGATTATGGAATGGCCTGTGCGGGATTGGTGTTGCGTGGCTATGGCAGCTTCGGAACCAAACGATATTCCAAGGAATCCTGAGAGATGCGTTTGACCATCTAGAGACGATATGGAACAACTGTAAACTTCAAGTCGCAGCAGTGGCGGAATATGAAGCACGATCATACTCGACTCGGGAAGACGGTATTAGACTACGAATTAGTTCACAGTGCGTCTTCGAATACCTCCCAGCACCAGATACCCTGTCCCCAAGTGTCGACAAAGATCAAGAGTCTGTGATACGTGACAATACCACACCCAATCAGTCTGAGCCTAGATTACATTCTAGAATACATATGTTTATAGTAGCTAATAGTTAAGACTAATTAGAACTACATTTTACTAAATTAGTTTAGATATATAGTGTCATCTGGCACACACGATGATATGTCTAATTTTGAAAAGACTGAGTCATATCGAAATTGACTCGGTAATTTACGACTTTTCAGATTTGGTAGTAGTAAAATATAGTCTAATTTGTCTTAACTATTAGCTACTATGAACATATGTAATCTAGAATGTAATCTTGGCTCAGAGATTCTGGATGTGTTTCCGTCACTTGCTTCACAGCATGTGACTTGCAATAGGTTATCGGCAACAGGATCCGGTGCTGGTGGGTGATTAAAGATGCACTGTATACTGATTTTCAGTGGGATTCCTTCTTCGCGTGACGTATATAGCCTTGATTCATACTCCGCTACTGCTTCGACTTGGGCTCGACATTGATGCCATATGAAGTCTAGATGCTCATATGCATCCTTCACGATACCTTGAAAAATTGCTTGATTTCGTAACTGCTATAACCATGCCATGCCAATCCCGCAAAGTCCTTTCCAGAGACGGTTAAATACTGTTCGGTAAGAATCATCAAATCATCCATGTTGCTTCATCATCGCCTTCATAATATTCAAACCAATTGATGGCGCCCTCCTAGACACCACCGCTGCTTGAAAGCGTCTTATGCTCGAGTCCGGGACGATCCTGCCGCACCACTGCTGTAACAAGCGTCTCCAAAATGCTTGAGCTCTTGGGCATTCCCATAGTATATGGCAGATATCTGTCCGCGTGCTTGTACATCGGTCATCAAGTTCACAACATTTGAACTGGTGGGTCCGGATATAGAAGGTATTCAGTTGCATAGTGGCGACTCGAAACTGTACCCACACTCGATAGTTAGTCAACATATTGTCATGGCCCATACCTGATTAGGTTCTACATCTTGGATATTATTCCACCAAGAATTCTGGGCACAATTGTTTCTCCATTTCCTAAGTAAAGTCGTTAATTGTGGCGACCCCTTGAAAGTACAGCTTCCTAAAAGACCTGCGGAGTTTAGTCCATATCTTCCGTATTGGCGTGCCTTCAGCTACCTCCCATCCTATCATATGCAAATCCGGATGGGGCTGGAAGACTATCCGTTCTCCAACTAATGATGAGACGTCTGTAGTGTCGAGGTTCTTAGTAGCAACGACCTTCCAAATTATTCCATCTCCCTGTTGCTAAAGACGCACCTCCTCCTCCGGTATCTCCCCTTTCCCGATTATTTTTCCTGGAGCCGTGATATCCCACGTGAAATTTTCCAGACATGACGGCCCCTGATGAAGTCGTATCTGCTCCCGCTCCCCAACATAGTGACCTACTTCTGCTCTTGGCGACGCCATGATTATCGCGCACAGCCATCTACCCACTTTAGCCCTTGTATGCGATATCCCTTGCTCTCCCTGTACCGACCAGACAAACGTAGATTTGGTTAGTCGTAAGATGCGTAGTTATCGAATGGTTACAAGCGGGATGCGATCGTATTTCCTGATCACTAAAGTCGCCGCCCTCTCCTCTCTGATCCAGGGATTCGATGTCCAGGCATATGTTCCCCAGAAGGATAGCATCGAATCCGGGAGTAGACCGTGATACGGATAAGCATCTATGTCCAGTGTAATCGTTATCGTATCACCCCGCTTGAGACCGAGTCCTTTCCTCTCCAGTCTTGCTTCCATTTGATCGATCACCTTGGGTAAGAACTGCTTTGTGTACTGTTGTAATTTGTCAGTTTCTTGCGCCCTCGGAGACCCATCCACTCCATGATAGTTCTTGCAATTGTCTTCGGCCGTCCCGGTGCATATGATCGCCCCGCTTGACATACTGAATAACCTGAAAGCGGCGCTATTGCTTGTCCTGATACCGTTGTTGACCCTATACCTGATAAGTGCATCCAGGCTTGCTGATATCCATCCGGCGCCGCTATGAGCCACTGACACGCGAGTTTCAAACGCTGTACTTTAAGAGCTACCGGGATTGAAATAAGGCCAACCCCCCAGCCGCATGTGGAGTGAACAACAATGTCGGCGAAATCTTGTGTCTTCCTCTCTCCCCAGTAGTGCTGTTTTTCTATATGAAACTTTTCTGCATGTATACTAATTCTTGCACCACCTCCGGTGGTGGTTCGAACATCCGCGCTGTAAACAGAAAAGACGGGATCGCAATCACTTTAAACAATTGCACTCTATCCATAAACGCAGTTCCACATTCTGTTGCTGTCGCTAATCGTCGTTGTAGACTTCGAAGTCGTAATGCCCAAGTAACCGTTGTCAACTTCGCCCACCCAAAGAAATATCCTAGGTACCTGATGGTTTCGCCTTCCGATAAAACCGGTAATGTGTACCAGATTTTCGGTACATAATTTGAATTTAAAAACACAAATTTACTTTTAACTGACTGAACCTGTAAACCTGACAAATCTCCAAATCTTTGAACGACAGCCAGTGCTATCGGCACCTGGTCGGCATGCTTGAGGAATATCGTAGAATCATCTACGAACGCAGAAAACCGGTGGTGAAATGATGGATCATTTGACACTGGCTGAATTCCTTGTATCTTTTGTTCTTGAGGCAGAGCCAGCGCTAATGGCTCTACCGCTAAGATGAATAAGAGTTGAGCTAAGGGGCAGCCTTGCCGAATCCCGATCGTACCTGCAATGGCTCTGAGAAATCATTATTTACCAGAAACTCAGCTGTTGTACCGTCATGAATTCTATGCACGAGATCAATAAAGCGTTCCGAAAAACCGAAGAGCCGTAACACCAAAAACAAGTACTTCCTGTCAATCGTATCATACGCCTTGCTAAAGTCTAGGAAAAGAATTCCAGCACTCTGCGCCGCCGACTGTTTTGTTGATGTTTGTAGCCTTCGAAAATAGACTGCATCATTACCACCGCTTTATCCATTCTTCTCCCAGTTACAAACCCCTGCTGAGTCTCCCCGATTAACTGACACAGAAAGACTTGCAATCTTCGCGCTAGAATTTTTGCGAACAGTTTGTATCCTGTCGTTAACAACGAAATGGGTCTGTAGTCCAAAGTATTACTTGAATCCCCTTTCTTCCGCAAGGGGATCACAACAGCCTTCAAAAATGGATTGATGTGGTGTTTCGCCTAACAGTATTGCGTTGAATAGTTTTGTCAGGGGCCCTACCACCACGTCTTAAAAATCTTTGTAAAAGTCGTTGCCCAGCCCATCTTGTCCTGCTGCCTTTCTCCTTTCAATCTGTTTTATTGCCCATTCAATATCCACGTCTTCTATTTCTGCTATTAAAGCTTCATTTTTTATCTCGGTTACCCTCCGATCTGCCGGGATTTTCATAAATTGATGTAAGGCTTCGAATAGCTTCTCGCTTGTTACTTTCCTATGACTTGAACTGAGAATAGGCTTCCACGTTGCTACGAATTTATCCGGGATCGATAATGCTGCTGAAAATGGCGGACCAGATACTGCCTCTATCCTGGATACCGTCTGGTCGCGTTCCCAGACAGACGCTCTTTAAAAAGCCAAAGCACATCCAATATGTAAACGGCATCCGAACAGAGCGTTCTTTGTGTAATTCCGCTGAAATTGCTTGAACTATGTGCTTTCTTGTTTTAGCATTGTCGCGAACTATTTTCTGTAGATGATGTAACCTTCTTTTTCTTAGTCGGGCCATCTTTCGTCTCACTCTGAAGATAATATCTCGACATTCGTTGATCCAGTGATCCCAGCTAACTGCGTCAGTAATAGTAGGGCTGCAGTCCGTAAGTCTGTCCATAATCATCGTTCGGGTCTGATCTTGAGTGGAGCCTGGGAAGGGATACGGCATTTTTCTGTTTGCGATCTGTCGTCTCGATACACTGGGGTCCTTCAGACAGAGAAGGACTTGGTTGTGGTCTGAGAGAACCGGTGGCGGCTCCACGGCTACCCACACAACCCAGCTTTTCCAGTCTTTGGTGACATAAAACCTATTAATACGACTAGCTAAGTTGTCTCGTCAGTACGTGTAGTGTTCAGCCGGGTCGATAATAATGTCTTCCGTTGCAGGTATCATGAGAAGTCGCGCATTTCACATCTGCCAATCTGAAATTAGTCGAATTAAAGCTGAACTTTCCGGCCGAATGGATCTATTGCCCCCCAACCCGTCCAAGGCCGGAGTGTCTACGCAGTGGAATCCCCGCGAAGAACACAGTTTTTAGGTCGTCGCTCCAATAAAAGTCGGAGATGTCCAAAAAAACTCCCGATGCTTTACATTACTTGACGGACCGTAAATATTTATTATCAAACAATCATTCCAGTACACGAGCATTACACGATTAGACCACATTTCAGGGGCGATTGGCGTGACCTGGTCTGCAATATCCGGACACACTAATATCGCCACCCCTCCTTGTTTCTGTGGGTGAACACTCCAGTAAGAAAGAATCTTGTTTCTTACGTTAGATCCCCACATGGCTGCCCACTGATGCGATAATTGGTCCTTTTCTTCATTAGAAACATTGTGAGTCTCCTGTAGTAGTGTTATTTGTGCCATGTATTCCGCACTACCATTTCTCCACGCCTTAAACCAGTCCGTGATATCTTTATGGGCAAACCCCCGTACAACTGTCCAGATTGTAGTATGAAGTCTTTGGTAGAGTTTCTAGTGCGGTGCCCTCAGTACCGACCTGGACCAACCTGCTCCTGTTCTATTAGAGCTTTGGGTTGTTTAGTTTCTCCACCCATGGCTGAATGTACATTGTCCTGGTATATGAACTTGCATAAGGTTTTCCAAGCAGCTGGCTCTCCTTTTTCAATCGCTGTGACCTTCGCTGCATATTCTGGACTGATGTCGAAAATTTTTAAATGACGCTGAAGTAAACAGAGAATAGTATCCGTCGGATTATAATTTTCTCCAATCATAGCTCCTAAATGTTCGGCGAAGATATGGGAGACCAGGAGCAGGTGGGCTAAGGGTAACACTTGACGCGGTGCTAGTAGCTTTAATATAGCATTTCCTCCATATTGAATTTTCCTTAAACACGATCGTGCGAGCTACTTAAAATTGCCAATTTCTGCATTTCGTAACCATGTACTTTTCCTCCCACTCCTGGAACCATTTCCCAGGTAAATCCACTAAACCTTCACGTTTTCCTGCGTCAATGACAGCCAACCAACACTGATGTCTCCAAGTCTTTGTCATCTCTACCAGTACACTGGAATGGACACTATCTAGGATATAGTGTGAACCTGGGACATCTTTAATCAAGCGTAATAACCGATTTGGTTCCAGGCGAGCCGCTTTAATCCACAGAGTTTTAGTCGAACTGACCACTGGGAACGGAATCCCAGTTTGTTCCTTCTAATTTTCCAATTGCGTATGCCACGCTACCTTAAAATCGCCGAGTGACAAATCCTCCATCTTAGAATCTGATTCACAGGTCATCAACTCATCTATCAATTCTCTCTCGACTGGTAGTATTTCCATGTCTTTTGTTTGGTCGTTTTGACTAGTCCGGCGACATACCCGCTTCGGCATTGGACTCTCTCTCCCTTTTGAGACGTGAGTTTCCTGAGAACTTGCTGATTGTTTCGATTCCTTATATTCCGAGCCGGATGGAGACCATCACAGATTTGCAAGTATTCTTGTTCTGATTGATTATCTAAGCAGACTTTATTGTACCATTGTTTAAGAATGGGTTCAGAAATTTGATATTTCTGTAACAACCCTATGCACGCAACTGGGTCCAAAAGGTCCGCTCTCATCAGCCATTCCTGTTCTGGAAGAGACAACTTGGACACTGTATCTGCTAGAAAATGTAATAATTCACACATTCTTGGGTCTTTAGTCAAAATGATGTCTGTAATTTCACATTTCAATCCATGATGTATTGTCGGTCCGTTTAATCTTTGCAATAAATCATCCATGTTTCCGTCCCAATCTTCCGGGTTCCATGGGGAATGACTCCCATAATTCGTCATCGTGCCGTCACCACTTGACACAATCTCTTGTGAAGATCTCACTTCCTCCGAAGCTGGAGAGTTAAGGTCTCCCGCATCTCCTTTATCACCATCATAGGTTTCATCTTCACTATCATCCTCCATATTAATATCATCTGAGGGAACACTTCTCTCACCAGTCAATAAAGCTGAATAGTGTTGACCACTATATTCCAAAATTAACGGCCGTTTTCCGTCGTTAAATTCTTTGTCTTCCTCTCCATAAAATGTGCACATTCTATAGTAGAAGACCCCAACTGTAATCGGATACTCGCCACCAATCTGGTAACTTTTAGCCCGAATTGTCCTTGTTTCTGGCGTGAAATAATTGAGCCCTGGCGTTTTAGCAGCAGGCTGCTGACTGATTACGTAGATGTCTCTTTGAAGCATATTGCTTATAGACATCAACGTATCGTTACTTCCCCTCGATGATCTCGGAATCGTATCCGTTACTTTGGAACTACTCTTCGCGAAGTCAGCTAGATACTCCTGGAATCTTTTCTTTGATTCCTTAGGTGATATCCGAGAGTACCCACGTCCCAATTCAATTAAAGTAATCTTACGCCCTTCCGGTGAAAACTTTACGTCAAAATCCATTAAAGCTCTCGCCAAGCATCCCTCCTTAAGGTGTTTCGTCATGGACTCCAACAAACCCACGTTATCCTTTAATTTTTCTGAGCACGTCAGAGCTTGGCACACAGCATATAGTTGGCAGTTGCCTGTTGCTGGCGTCGACGTGGGCTTGAGGCCCAGTAAATTTACCACATTTTCGATTGACGATAAATCTGATGGTGACACGTCACTAAATCTTGCAGGTTTGAGAGAATCGGCCCTTCCTCACTGTCCATTGTTTTCATCACATCTGTAAGATATGTCTTAGCTCTTCCTTCCAACATCAATAGGGTACTGGCTTTCTTCTAAAGAATCGACGCCTGTTTCTCCCGCTCGATCTTTCTTAGCTGCTTATCCTTCTTCTTCTCCTGATTGGTCCGCTTATTATCCTTTGTTACCGTTGAAATTTCCCCTCCATGTTGACCACTCAGCTGTCGGGGTTTAGGAGCTTCTGATTTTTGGATTGCCGCCTATAAACTGGACGCCAGTTTTAGAGGGGGCGCCTTTCCCTCCTCTCCTCCGTATTGAGTGGTATCGCCAGCCCCTCTTCCTTTCCTCCTTGAGACTGTAATCCAGTCCGAATTTTCCTGCTGCCCCTGAGTCCGTATATGACCTTGTAACGGTACTATTTGGGACTCGTTAACATCACCTATCTCCCCACCTTTTTTTGGAGTACAGTTCGTGTGTTTTCTTGCCCCTTGCCCACGTCCTCTTGGTCTCTTGGCTTTGCCTCAGTGGCGATCTCCAAGTGTTGACTTTCTCGTACAAATTCAACACAATTTCGCAGCTCCTCCATGCTGCGAAAGGTAGTAACTGGAGGAGCATACTGCTTGATTTCTTCCATCTTAACCTGGATGCACTGCTTTTTAACTAGTTCCTCCAAATGTGTCACACATTTTCGCATAGGATGCCCCAGATCTCTACAACGAATGCATTGTTGTCGCCCTCGCATCGAAGGGTGTTCTACAACAATCATTCTATGACCCCAGAGAATCCGTTTGAGACCTCGTAAAGCCGTTGGGCATTCATCGGATTCCACAATTCATTCCCATAGCGTAGATGTATCGGAATAGGGCCCACTCTTGTCGTGACCGTCTAATTGAAACTCCATCTTGAGAAGTTTCCGTAGAAAACCTGACAACTTGAGAAGATCCAATGATCTCGTAATATTTTTGAGAACACACGAATAAAATCCTTTATGATCGAATCTCTCTCCGTTGCTGTCCGTTTGAGCTTCCCACGCCGTCTTTGCTTGCGCTGATGCAGCATGGTGTAAGTTCCTCAATCGATGATCAAGGCGGTGAAAGGGCACCGTTACCGCTTCGAACTTCTTGGCCATATCTCGTGTAAAAAATGAAAACATAATGCGTGTTTCCCATTGTCGTAACTTATGTTCTTTACTTGCGCAACCATCAAAAAACACACTCCCAGATCCCCTTGTAGCTGTAGCTGTCGCAATACTTTCCTGAATGCTCTTGGTACTTAGAAACGCCTCCCGAATCGGACTCTCACCTCTCAGTTCCATAGCAAGGCAGCTTTCAACTTGGGCTCAAATTGTATGTACCAAACGCACTTGTTCATCTATTTTGATGATGCGTTTTAAAAATTGGGGCATTTGCTTCGCAATGATTGTCCCCTCCACTAATCCTTGTACGACCCTCCATTCATCGTCACTTCCTTCTCGTACTGTCATAGGAGCATATTTTCCAAACTCTTTCTCACAAACCGCTCGTAGTCGTAAAATTTCATCGGGCTTGTACACTTCCGTCTTGAATAAAAATGTTTCCTTGTACAGTTTATCATCTGAGTCTGTTGTTACCGGCCCTGCTACTTTGCTCGCCGACCCTGGCAAAAGGTCCGCCTTTTTGACTTGTTCTTGCCCAATCGCCTTCCATAGGATACCTTCAAAAAACTGCGTGGATCGTTGTGCTTGCAAAGCCGATCCCACTACTTGTTGTCGCCAGAAATCCTAGTCTTTCTTACCTTCGACCACTGCTAGTTCATAATAGTCCAATAGCCGCTCTGCCTCAGCCGCCTTTATAGTCGGTAGCCGCTTGGCTGCCTCCGACAACTTGGATACTGGCCCACGCGCTTTGATAAATATGGCCTTGAATAATTCTTGCGTTAAGTCAAGCCATGCCTGTGCTCGCGGTCTAGTCTTGACCTCTTGACTCAATGCAGTCGTGAGTGCTTTTGCAAACTGCTTTGGCTCCTGTGGTGCGTCAGAACCAAACATGTGTAACTGTACCTCACTTGATTCTTTCCTTGCTGCCACTGGATTCTGTGAATCAGACGTCTCGTTTGTGGTAGTTACTTCGGATCATTCTACCGGTATTACCGGTGATTCCGAAGAATGTTCTGTTGTTCCTTCCGATTCTGTGGGTGGTATTACTGACGTATATACCGGTTGAGTCGGTACCACTACTGATACCTGATCCTCATCACTCCCCGGGCTGGATATGTCTCCCCTGGCGAATCCGGGGCTGCCGGCACGATTTCATCAACGTGACTCATTGTTTCGTGCTTAGAGATTTTAACTCCATCTCCCCCTGGGTTGTCCGGGTCTGTTGCAAGACCCGGGTCGTGCAAGGGCGTTTGGGTTTGATCCGCTTGGTGCATTTCAGTCCTAAATCCTAATCAGTCACCAATTAGGGGCTGTGTCGCAAATTTAGAACTTTTTCAGATTTGGTATATATATGACTTAATCGAATAAGATTTATGCACCAAATGACTAAAAATACTGTAAATGACGTATAACCAGGTATATATCAATGTGGCAGTCTTTGATCTGATGGTCTATTGTGTGGCCACCACCGGCAAGTGTGCAGTACTGGTACCGGTAGTACACCGGTATATCTGATACTGCGATAGCGCCCAGAGTAAATAAAATAATTTAAGGGAGCCACTACTGTAGGTGCACACCCCCTTTTTAATACGTACAGGGGTGTACCATAAAGTAGGTACAACGTTCCGTAAAGAGCGAAGTCATACATTGCAGAGCTTTATTCAAGGCGTGGGTCTCCCTCCGCTAATATCTATGATTTTGAAGACGCTCTTGCTAATTAGAAAGATATAAGAAAAATGATTCAGGTCAAGACAACTTAGCTGATGCATAACCCCGTTATAAATTGGCCCGTTCTTATGCACACTCTACACTGTATTACAATTATAAATAACACTATAATAAACAAAACATCATTGTATGACATCTCGATAAATAACTGCGAGAGCAAGTCTTATTTGTGATGATAGTACTCTTTGTTAGCCCAAATGACCGCACTAGTTGTGCTCTTCAAAAATGCCTTCATTGAACCTAGCCTTGACAAATTCAAAACTCAAAACGGTTCTTTCAAAGAAGCGTGAGTTCAAGGTTGGTATGATATTTTCTGCCTGATTGACAGACGAACAGTAAGTCCACAAGTAATTTAATGAATATTGAGAAAATAATAGTACATAACCTATTTCTCCAGTAACGTTTAGTTCCCAAATTGGTTTAGATCTGTTACCAGGATAAAGGTGCGACTGTTTGCCCACTATGACCCTTGCTCAGTCCACTTCGACTCGATAACCATCAAACTCATGCCGAACAATTGCGATTATGTGTGCGTGCTGTATCGTGGTTTCTGTGGGCAGTAACAATTGCGATTATAAGTGCGTTCTGTATTACGGTTTCTGTGGCAGACTAACAAATGCGATTACGGGTGTATTCTATAACGTGGTTTCTTTCTGCGCAGACTAACAATTGTGATTATGGGTGCTTTCTAAGTTGTGAATTATCTGGGTGACAAACGATTGGAATTATGTTTGTCATATATTGGGTTGTGTAAGCGCCTACGGTTTCGGTGTCGTTGGCAATGAGATACAGCGTCCGTCCGCAAGAACGCTCTCGCGAAAGTCAGCTGACATCTCGTCGTACTGAACGCTGCTCGCAAAAAGAAGCATGAACGCGATGCACCGGCAAAGCGTTGAGTTCCACTGCTTGTCGACATCAGTCGAGTGCGCGCAAAGGGCGAACCATTCGTACCATGCTTGACAAAGGTTTCAATTGTTGCGCTTTACGCTGGGTGCTTCAGGTAGGTATTGATGCTCCTTCAAACCCACTTCTCTTTCGACGTCGCGAATGCGCTTGGACAGGGCCGTACTTAGGTCGATTAGCTGATCTATCACAGCTGATTGATGTTTAATCATCTCCAAATGCTTCGTGTCGAGTGCTTCTCGTGTGTTCTTTGTTGTATTTGCTCTGTTTGCTAGGTGCACTGACCAGGCCGTCATTTCTTCGAGCACGACGCCGGCGGCGATTATCGCGTCCTCAAACCGCTTAACCCGTGGAGACACGAAGTTAACAGAGCGCAAAATAGGGAAGACCTTCAACAGGTACGCACACATGACGTCAACGACTGACTCGTTTATGTTGAGTCGATAATCTTATAGACCAGTGCAGCATGCAAAGAGTTCGTTCTTCAGCCTATCGACCTTGTGGCGCGTAGTTGAATCAAACTGCGTCAAGTCGAGCACAACAAGACTCTCCTCTCCATCATGTCCGCTCAAAAGTTTCTCAACCTTCTGGTCTTCTTCCGTCATATTGATGGTGTACGAGAACAGCTTATTTGTGGCGGTCATGTTCCAGCCCCCACGATCAGCAATCCAGTGGGGTGAGATGCCTGCTTTCAAATTTGCGTATTGAGCACCACCACGACGGAATGAGTGGAACGACAGGGATACCTTCAGACCGACGCTCGTCCAAACAAGTACAACAGAAGCGACAACAACGCTGCGTCTTGGTAGTCCGTTGCAATCGTCGCGGTTGCGTAGAGATAACTCATTTGACTATTGAAATCCTCTTTTCTTTGCATGCTGTCGCTTGTTTAGTTGTTTTCCCTCCAGGTTGTATCCCTGCAAAACGCTCCAGTGTTCTAACTTTTGCAAGTATTGCGCCATCAACAGCTGAGACAGGTGAGGAAAGCGTGAGAGCAGCCAGATTTTTGTCTGGCGGAAATACGGGACGACAGTATTTCGCCTTAGCCCAGTCACGTCGTTGGTGCTTGGGTGAACTAAGTAAACACCAAAGCGATCCATCAGCGCAATAAGGGTCGCACCTGATACATCGACTCGTATTGCTGCTTCGAGAGCACAAAGCGAGGCATTTTCGTCTTAACGAAAGCGCCGCTTAAATGCGTTCACGCTGCTTTCACGTGCATTTTTAGAGTTTGCGGGACGCAATAAACCAGCAAGGCTCAATACTGCTTTTCGTCGGAATCGATTCAAATATGCAAATAAATATTACCGGACTTAATTTCAGTACGCACATATTCATATCTTCCGCGTCATTCCGACCAGTTATGTCGGAATCGGTCGGACCGACCGGCTATGCCATTCTGCTGCTTTTTAAAATTGGGCATTAAACTGCGGGTCATGTGTTCATTGGTGAATACATTGTGTTTTTCCCGCTGATTAGCTCGTAGTGCCAATAATTAAATTAAGGGCATACGTGCACACCCCTGCACCATAAAGTAGGTACAACGTTCCGTAAAAGAATGAAGTTGACGTGCGCACAACAGAACCGTCTTTTTTAGCCATCTTTGTAGAAAAAGGGAGTCCAACGGTTTCACCTCAAAAGCTGACAATATTTCCTCTTCGTTGACATCAAGCTAATTTCTTGGTGCTTACCAGGCGCTCAAATGATAGACTTAAGTGATTGACTTAGCGGATGTAGTCACAAAAATGCAAAAGCTAAGAGCTGCGAGGGCTATCAAGAAATCAATTAAGTAACATTAATAGGCCAAAGCTTCTACTCTTTCCTTTAAATCTACTTTTTATGAAGTCGATATTCTTTAATGCTTCGATTTTACCTGTAAACAGTTTGAGCCTCTTTTGGAATGAACAACAATCCTCTAAAGTATGTTAAAGATTGAGCTTAGATGTTGTTCAACTGCATCTGGTTTTAATCGAGAAGAAACATATAATTGGAAGAATGAACGATTTTATGCTCGCTACGTAGATTGTTGATAATAGGTTGCTGGATGGTCTTGCAATGAAAATAAAACTTCTTAACGGACGACCTCGATCTATAGCTTAAACAATTGCGTCCTGGATATTTTAATTGAAATAGAAAAAAGAGTGTTCCGAATACGGACGGGAATACGGACGGAATAGATGATAGGCTGTCAAAGAATAATTCTGTAGCGCCGAGTCAGGTTTTGACCAGCACGCAATCAGTAATACACAGGCTAGCCGCAGCTCTAGAGGCTGCCTAACTCTAAATTGGTACAATTTTATTGC
The DNA here is from genome assembly GCA_001887855.2 of Sclerospora graminicola. Lineage (NCBI taxonomy): Eukaryota > Oomycota > Peronosporomycetes > Peronosporales > Peronosporaceae > Sclerospora > Sclerospora graminicola. The sequence continues at coordinate 3,966 of MIQA02007595.1, read as the reverse complement.
CAGTCATCAAACACTTATAAAACAAGTGTTTAATGGTTATGCATCAGCTAAGTTGTCTTGACCTGAATCATTTTTCTTATATCTTTCTAATTAGCAAGAGCGTCTTCAAAATCATAGATATTAGCGGAGGGAGACCCACGCCTTGAATAAAGCTCTGCAATGTATGACTTCGCTCTTTACGGAACGTTGTACCTACTTTATGGTACACCCCTGTACGTATTAAAAAGGGGGTGTGCACCTACAGTAGTGGCTCCCTTAAATTATTTTATTTACTCTGGGCGCTATCGCAGTATCAGATATACCGGTGTACTACCGGTACCAGTACTGCACACTTGCCGGTGGTGGCCACACAATAGACCATCAGATCAAAGACTGCCACATTGATATATACCTGGTTATACGTCATTTACAGTATTTTTAGTCATTTGGTGCATAAATCTTATTCGATTAAGTCATATATATACCAAATCTGAAAAAGTTCTAAATTTGCGACACAGCCCCTAATTGGTGACTGATTAGGATTTAGGACTGAAATGCACCAAGCGGATCAAACCCAAACGCCCTTGCACGACCCGGGTCTTGCAACAGACCCGGACAACCCAGGGGGAGATGGAGTTAAAATCTCTAAGCACGAAACAATGAGTCACGTTGATGAAATCGTGCCGGCAGCCCCGGATTCGCCAGGGGAGACATATCCAGCCCGGGGAGTGATGAGGATCAGGTATCAGTAGTGGTACCGACTCAACCGGTATATACGTCAGTAATACCACCCACAGAATCGGAAGGAACAACAGAACATTCTTCGGAATCACCGGTAATACCGGTAGAATGATCCGAAGTAACTACCACAAACGAGACGTCTGATTCACAGAATCCAGTGGCAGCAAGGAAAGAATCAAGTGAGGTACAGTTACACATGTTTGGTTCTGACGCACCACAGGAGCCAAAGCAGTTTGCAAAAGCACTCACGACTGCATTGAGTCAAGAGGTCAAGACTAGACCGCGAGCACAGGCATGGCTTGACTTAACGCAAGAATTATTCAAGGCCATATTTATCAAAGCGCGTGGGCCAGTATCCAAGTTGTCGGAGGCAGCCAAGCGGCTACCGACTATAAAGGCGGCTGAGGCAGAGCGGCTATTGGACTATTATGAACTAGCAGTGGTCGAAGGTAAGAAAGACTAGGATTTCTGGCGACAACAAGTAGTGGGATCGGCTTTGCAAGCACAACGATCCACGCAGTTTTTTGAAGGTATCCTATGGAAGGCGATTGGGCAAGAACAAGTCAAAAAGGCGGACCTTTTGCCAGGGTCGGCGAGCAAAGTAGCAGGGCCGGTAACAACAGACTCAGATGATAAACTGTACAAGGAAACATTTTTATTCAAGACGGAAGTGTACAAGCCCGATGAAATTTTACGACTACGAGCGGTTTGTGAGAAAGAGTTTGGAAAATATGCTCCTATGACAGTACGAGAAGGAAGTGACGATGAATGGAGGGTCGTACAAGGATTAGTGGAGGGGACAATCATTGCGAAGCAAATGCCCCAATTTTTAAAACGCATCATCAAAATAGATGAACAAGTGCGTTTGGTACATACAATTTGAGCCCAAGTTGAAAGCTGCCTTGCTATGGAACTGAGAGGTGAGAGTCCGATTCGGGAGGCGTTTCTAAGTACCAAGAGCATTCAGGAAAGTATTGCGACAGCTACAGCTACAAGGGGATCTGGGAGTGTGTTTTTTGATGGTTGCGCAAGTAAAGAACATAAGTTACGACAATGGGAAACACGCATTATGTTTTCATTTTTTACACGAGATATGGCCAAGAAGTTCGAAGCGGTAACGGTGCCCTTTCACCGCCTTGATCATCGATTGAGGAACTTACACCATGCTGCATCAGCGCAAGCAAAGACGGCGTGGGAAGCTCAAACGGACAGCAACGGAGAGAGATTCGATCATAAAGGATTTTATTCGTGTGTTCTCAAAAATATTACGAGATCATTGGATCTTCTCAAGTTGTCAGGTTTTCTACGGAAACTTCTCAAGATGGAGTTTCAATTAGACGGTCACGACAAGAGTGGGCCCTATTCCGATACATCTACGCTATGGGAATGAATTGTGGAATCCGATGAATGCCCAACGGCTTTACGAGGTCTCAAACGGATTCTCTGGGGTCATAGAATGATTGTTGTAGAACACCCTTCGATGCGAGGGCGACAACAATGCATTCGTTGTAGAGATCTGGGGCATCCTATGCGAAAATGTGTGACACATTTGGAGGAACTAGTTAAAAAGCAGTGCATCCAGGTTAAGATGGAAGAAATCAAGCAGTATGCTCCTCCAGTTACTACCTTTCGCAGCATGGAGGAGCTGCGAAATTGTGTTGAATTTGTACGAGAAAGTCAACACTTGGAGATCGCCACTGAGGCAAAGCCAAGAGACCAAGAGGACGTGGGCAAGGGGCAAGAAAACACACGAACTGTACTCCAAAAAAAGGTGGGGAGATAGGTGATGTTAACGAGTCCCAAATAGTACCGTTACAAGGTCATATACGGACTCAGGGGCAGCAGGAAAATTCGGACTGGATTACAGTCTCAAGGAGGAAAGGAAGAGGGGCTGGCGATACCACTCAATACGGAGGAGAGGAGGGAAAGGCGCCCCCTCTAAAACTGGCGTCCAGTTTATAGGCGGCAATCCAAAAATCAGAAGCTCCTAAACCCCGACAGCTGAGTGGTCAACATGGAGGGGAAATTTCAACGGTAACAAAGGATAATAAGCGGACCAATCAGGAGAAGAAGAAGGATAAGCAGCTAAGAAAGATCGAGCGGGAGAAACAGGCGTCGATTCTTTAGAAGAAAGCCAGTACCCTATTGATGTTGGAAGGAAGAGCTAAGACATATCTTACAGATGTGATGAAAACAATGGACAGTGAGGAAGGGCCGATTCTCTCAAACCTGCAAGATTTAGTGACGTGTCACCATCAGATTTATCGTCAATCGAAAATGTGGTAAATTTACTGGGCCTCAAGCCCACGTCGACGCCAGCAACAGGCAACTGCCAACTATATGCTGTGTGCCAAGCTCTGACGTGCTCAGAAAAATTAAAGGATAACGTGGGTTTGTTGGAGTCCATGACGAAACACCTTAAGGAGGGATGCTTGGCGAGAGCTTTAATGGATTTTGACGTAAAGTTTTCACCGGAAGGGCGTAAGATTACTTTAATTGAATTGGGACGTGGGTACTCTCGGATATCACCTAAGGAATCAAAGAAAAGATTCCAGGAGTATCTAGCTGACTTCGCGAAGAGTAGTTCCAAAGTAACGGATACGATTCCGAGATCATCGAGGGGAAGTAACGATACGTTGATGTCTATAAGCAATATGCTTCAAAGAGACATCTACGTAATCAGTCAGCAGCCTGCTGCTAAAACGCCAGGGCTCAATTATTTCACGCCAGAAACAAGGACAATTCGGGCTAAAAGTTACCAGATTGGTGGCGAGTATCCGATTACAGTTGGGGTCTTCTACTATAGAATGTGCACATTTTATGGAGAGGAAGACAAAGAATTTAACGACGGAAAACGGCCGTTAATTTTGGAATATAGTGGTCAACACTATTCAGCTTTATTGACTGGTGAGAGAAGTGTTCCCTCAGATGATATTAATATGGAGGATGATAGTGAAGATGAAACCTATGATGGTGATAAAGGAGATGCGGGAGACCTTAACTCTCCAGCTTCGGAGGAAGTGAGATCTTCACAAGAGATTGTGTCAAGTGGTGACGGCACGATGACGAATTATGGGAGTCATTCCCCATGGAACCCGGAAGATTGGGACGGAAACATGGATGATTTATTGCAAAGATTAAACGGACCGACAATACATCATGGATTGAAATGTGAAATTACAGACATCATTTTGACTAAAGATCCAAGAATGTGTGAATTATTACATTTTCTAGCAGATACAGTGT
>MIQA02007593.1:0-21116 GCA_001887855.2 Sclerospora graminicola | reverse complement strand
ATAAACGAGATCGCACAGCGACAGTCTATGGTACACTGTGCCAACCAATATGTAGACATGGTAGTTCCGAAGAAGAAAGGATAAAAGTTACTTCGACATATAATCTTTCATTTTGCTTCCTAAAGTCTTCAAAACAGCGGAACCATTGCCTTAAGCTTTCAAGCTTGACATTAATTTAACGGTCAATCCACGACGAGCGTTGCTCACTAAGCACCACAGCTAAAACTTTCCTTGAAGTTCGCTTACTTGCTAGGAAAACTACTTGTGCTCCCTACTCCTATGGTTTGAAGGAAGAATAAGTCTAGAAATGTTCCTGATGCATGCCATTTCGAATCTTTTCTTTGCATGTTTTGCCACCATCGTGAACGGTTTATTCTCGTTTAACATTAAAGGTCAGCACTTTATCATCCTGAAAACTTTCTTGCTTCCCGTCTCTTTAGGAATGTACCGGTAGTAGTCACAGGAATATGTTGAAACTGATTGAACAGTTTGCTTGTCGTCAACGCAGAGAGGGTCTGAATATCGTGACGCGTCGCGTCTTCCCTTGCTGTCAAAAGTGGGCACTCGATATACAGTAATTGACTCCAGACGGATCCTTGTGTAGTGAGTGACATCTGCACATACAGACGGATCATTGTTCAGCGACATCAGCCCACCTCAAATTGAAAAGCTGGCGAGTATCTGACTCGGTTTTGATCCATAAACTTTAACGCTTTTGTCTGATCTTTCGCAGCAGCCACATCTATCTCGTGCTTCTTCTTGTAGGTTTTTCCTCCGAATCATTGTGGAAACAAGCACGAACTCCTTCCGCAACGATCACCACCATTTCTCCCACGTCTAGCACTTTCAAGCTTGGGGATTCTTCCATCACATAACACTTAACGAAACGACTACTTATTGACTGGTACAGTGTATATTCGGGGTACAAACCAATGTTTAGTGCTTGTGTAATACGAGACAACATGTACTTTTTTGGCGCTACACTTCGATTCCCTTTTATGACGTTTTTTGATCTCGTTTATGTACACATGCTCCGGTTTGTCTGCTCCTTAGCAACTCCCGATAAAGTGTAATGAAATTTGTTCCTCCTTAGCAACTCCCGAAAAAAACCTAAAATCATAAAAAAGCCAACCGCTCGGAGAAGCTGTCAACACCAACGAATTTCAAAAGCTCATATTGTACCATATATGCCATCAGATACCCCACGACCGTTTGATGATATTAATTGATAGCGTTGTGGACGATCTTTCGTGAGTCAAGCTTTGTGGAGTTCGAGACCGCTAGCCAGATGTGGAGATTTCACCTCATAATATGTTTGAGCAACTGGCAGCCATTTACCCATACTAAATGTCATATATGAAGGCGCTTTACTGAATCTCTTATATTAAGGCGATTTACTAAATCTCATATATTAAGGCGCTTTATACGTTTCATAACACATTGTCTCGTCTGCCGATAGTCAGGTTGCTAAAAATGAGTATAGTTCACCTCATACCTCAAACTGGCTGTTTGAGGGCTTCCGGCAACTCTAAAATGAGGCAGCCATTTGCCCATACCTACTGAATCTCATATATTACCAGAAGATGAGCCACGACACCTCACAGAGAACGTCAAACCAATATGAAATCGAGTGCACGTCCAGCTGTCGGAGTACTAATACTAATTTAACGAAGCAGCAATCTTAATTAGGTCGAAGTATTGTACTGCATTGCCTACAATTGTCCTACGAGGGGGAGTGACTAAACATCACGTGGTCCATACCATGCAAATGGCACACTGTACCATGCGATACATGGATCCAAACACAAGATAACCAATGATTTTTAGCGGTAATGAACAAATATAAAACAATGAAAATATGGTTGAAGCAAAGGTCGTTTTTTACTAGCCTTAAAGCCCATTATCTGATTTCCCGATGAGAAATTTTTCGAAGCTTGACGGCAGCCGCCGTGAACTGTTCACAACCGCTTCTGTGGGGTGTGGTGTGCTTTTTTCGTGATTTCAGTGTTTAGATAGTCGCTAACGTGTGTCACAAACGGATTGATCACATTGTCAAAGTACTTCGTACTACTGTAGTTAATATGTGCAATGTTAAAGTGTACCATTTGTTTCGTACGGGTTTGCTAGACCTTAATTGTTGTCTGACACGCTAGGGCAGACGTCGGATACGAGAAGAAGATCTACAGCCTGCGTAAAGATACCTCTCGGATCACTAGGAGTGTCGCGATGTGGGCACGCTTCTATTTTATTCTAAGTTTAAAACTTATCATATTTTGAAGCCACCTAGTTAAATGAGGCGCTTCGGTGAAGCTTATATGAGGCATTTCGTTTTTCTCGTAACACAATGCCTCATTTTTAGCAGCCTACCGATAGTGATCGATATGACACGTTTTTGTAGTGCAGTTACCTTTTTTGTTTTGTAGAAGGAACTGTTGGAGTAAATGGCTTGTCTCAGTACATTTACCCTTCTATAAGAAGTATCTCTTATAAAAGTATAGAATAAGGAAGCATTACCCTTTGTACTCTTTGAAGAATAATAACACACATTTTTGAATCCGCTACACTTGCACTTATATGTGCATATATACATGAAGTGTTAATGTTTCTACTGAAGGTATAGGAATCTACCTGAATGTCTTCTACAAACATAATGCTTAGTGTCTTTGATAAAAGTAAAATATAATTATTTTTGCCTTCTTGCAAGCAAGTTCTTTCCTACCTTCTCTAACTCTCCTTTACGGCAACGTGCTATCACTTCAACAGGTTGTGAGCCCAAGCTCCACCTCATCCGATTTTCCTCGCCTGACCGGGTCCGACAACTTTGACGTTTGGAAGACCCGTATCCAAGCATACCTTGACGGGAAGAATCTCCTCCGATTCATTGAAGACCCAAACTACGAGCTCAACCCAACCGTTTACGATGACGACGAAGACATGGTTTCGGTCACCGACGATGATCCAGATTCGGATTCCAACTATGAAGAAGAAGATAACTCGCGGGACGAAAATTTGGAACCGGATCAAGAACTCGATGACGAAGAAGAAGATTTCGTGACATCAACCGACGTCCGCCGACTGACGATCGTGGATCCAGTAGTTCAAGGTGAAAATGATGACGACGTACCAGTGCCTACAACCCCTGTTCTCCCTGCTTCTGCTCGAATCGAGTCTTTCGGAACTCTGACATCCAAGAGGCTCGCCAAAGCAAAAGCAAACGCGGCAAAGGCGAAGGCGCGAACGAAGGCAACGGCCAAGGCCAAGAAAAAAACAAAGGTTCTTCTGGCTGCTGCACATATGCGTCGCCTGAATGCGCAAGTCAAGCCGTTTATGATGGAGACACTTGATGGCAAGCACATTCGGATCGTCAAGGGCTTTGACAAGGCCTACGACATCTACCAAGCGATATGCGACCGCTATAAGGGCACCAAGGCATACGGTGATCCCTACGGTATCATGAACTACCTGTACAATGCTCGTTACCAGGAAGGTGACGACATGACGGAGTTCATTCTCAAGTGCGAGGATGCCATGAGTGGGCTGAATACCGTACTGAACAACAGTTTTGACGACAACGTCTTCTCTTTGTTCCTCTTCAACGCGATGCCTGCATCGTGGGAGAGTGAGATGCGCATTTGGCGCGGAAATTGTGAGATTTTGCCTCTCAGAGAGCTTAAAAGCAACTTGGAGTCCCATGTGACTAAAAAGCTTGCACAAGAACGATTCGCGCTGTCTCGCGGTACTCCCGAGAGCAAAGAGACCCTGAATGAACGTGCTCTGGTGTCCGCTGCATCTGTCCCGAATGATCAAGCCCTTGCGGGTGTAAGCACCGACAGTCAGCGCATGTGCTCGTACTGTGGGCGATCCAACCATACCACGGCTACGTGCCGAGTGTTGGTGAAGGACATGTCGATGGGTCAGGTAAAACCAAATACGGTGATCCCACCCAACTTTAAGTGGCCGGGTACGCGCCTGAGCAACCCACATAACATGCCAAACAATAATGGAAACCGTCAACATCCATATGCACGCGGTTCCAACCGAAATGGCAATAGGGGACGACGTGGCAATGTCCAACGTGAATACGGTCACGGCAACCGTAACAGTGGACGTGGAAATGGCCAAGGCAATTCCGTCTACGACTCTCAAAGTTTTTTCAACGGGTACCATCAGTCCCGTCACAACAACACCATGATTGCCATCACTGGCGCCACCGTGTCGACATTTGGTTTGACAACCAAGATGACTTCCACGGATGTTGATCCGGTCTAGACTATCGACTATGGTTGTACGCGTCACGTGACGTATAACCAAGCGTGGTTCACGACAACAACGCCTTACACAGGCTGGATCACTGTGGGTGGGAAGAACCAAATCCCGATCCTTGCGATTGGTTATATCTCCCTCAAGGTCATTGATTCCAAGGGACGACCTCAGACGCTCATGCTGCGCAACGTCCTCTACGCGCCCGAAATCAAGTTCAATTTGTTTTCGGTGCCTGCGGCTGTGAAGGAAGACTTTCGCTTCTCTTTTAATCGCATGCAATGCGCGATTAATACGAGTCAACATTTTAGCGTGAAGGCCAAAATTGCCACGCATGCCGACTTGCACCAATTCATGGCAAGTCCGAAGTCGATATCGACCAGCAACCCGACGGCTCTGATCACCCTTCATGGTAAGTCAGCCATTTTACGTTTACATAAACGAATGGGTCATCCTAACTTTCGTATATTACAGGCTTTGCCTAAGAATGAAGCGATCATCGATCACGAACTCGATGGAGTAGGATCGCAACTAGATATTACATGTTCTTCATGTTCACTAGCAAAGTCACACCGTCAACCATTTAATCTAAATAGAATTGCTGAACGTGCAAAATTTCCTCTTGAAAAGGTTCATAGTGATATATGTGGCCCGAAGCCGACACCAAGTCTAACCGGTTGTCGCTATTTTCGCATCTTTATAGATGACTGTACGCGATTCGCAGTCACATATATTATCAAAGTTTGCTCAGAGTTATATGAATGCTACGAATACTTTCGCCGCAAGGCGCTTAATGTTTTTCGCTCTGATGTTCACACTGTCCTATATACGTCTATTAATTATCATCTTGAAATTAAAACTCTTCAAGCTGACAATGCGAAAGAGTATTGGTCGAATGTTGTGGGACAAATACGGAACTAAAACGCAATTTACGATGGCAACGAGTACCGAAGCCAGAGAGCTACCGCAGATGTCTCCCTCGGGCGAGAGCCCTAGAGGAGGACGTAAACCCCCGAATACAGACGCAGGAGACGGGAAGGAACCCCGGAAACATCCCCCAATCATGTCAGAACGGGAGATTGATGACGTAGTACCAGAGTCCCAAAAGAGTGAGGAAGGTAACGACGAGAAAAAAGGAGCGTCGGATAATGATTGGGTAGAACCTATTGACCTGGACCAAAAAAGAAAGGAGGCTGATCCCTACCGGATTAACTGTGAAGAACGTCAAGGTCCAGAGGACCGTGTTATCTCATCACAACCCGCGGCTTTACCTCCAATACGCTCCGGAGGGCTTAGCAAATGTACTGACACAAGCTCTAGGTGACGCGATTCAAACCAGACCGCGTCTACAAACTTGGTTAGATCTAACGCAGGAGCTGTTCAAGGTGATTTACAGGCAGCCCAAGAAAAAAGCAGGAAGCGGGGCCAATCTGGCGTATAAGTGGTCTGAGCTGTCAATGAATGATTTAGAACGTCTAATTGACTTGTTTGAGCTGGTGGTTCAAACTCACAAGTTGGCTAGTTTGGTAGCAAAACGTACTGGACGCATGTAACACGGCCAGGAAGTCTAACCAGGCTTTGGAAACCGCACTTGCGAAAATGATTGGCGCGTGCCAAGTAGAAGTGGCTGCAAAAGGAACGAGATTTTTTACAGGGATGGCTAACGAAGATAACAGGGTCGACGACGGCAAGGCCGACCGCGAAAGCGCCACTAGGAGAGTTTATGTCCAACCCACAAGTTTACTCAAGTGCACAAATTACTGAATTGACGAACGTCTGTCGGAGAGAATGGCCGGGACCGGCGGGACAAAAATTTCAGGGATGGAAACCCGGCAGAATGGCAGATTGTTCAAGGGTTAGCCAAAGGTACAATTCTCACGAGGACATTGCCCCAATTTCTGCGGCAGAGGTAGACAGATTAAGACTTATTATTACTATTCGTGAACAAGTTGAAGGCTGTTTAGTGATGGATCTAACTGGAGAAGGGGTAAAAAAAAGACTTCCAGAGCACGAGGTGTATTCAAGAAAGCATAGCAACGGCGGCAACCGCACGTGGGCTAGAAAGTTCGAAACTGTGGGAATTACTAGGGGAGGTCATGTCCATAATTTACTCGCAATAGCAACATTGTCTAAACTTCACTTTTCTTACGAGGGCGACGGCTAAAAGGTTTGTTGATGTAGCAGTACCATATCGCAAACATGTGCACGGGTTAAGGAATGTTCATGGGGGAAGTCTATATTCAACTGCCCGTGGTCGCTTATCTTGGTCACAATGTATCGAATCAGGGTTTGGAGGCAAATCCGAATTATATGGGTGCACTTAGTATTCTTTCTTACCCCCGATCACTAAAGACCATGCATTCTTTTCTCGGATCCCGGAACCGTTAAAGCCGGTTTATAAAAGACTTTTAGATACACAAACCATATTATACGAATTAAAAGAAGTGGATTACCACAGACTACGAGAACGTGATCGACTGGAAACATCGCCGAATGAAGCCAACCATGAAGCTGAAATAAGGGAATCGGATCCCAAAACCGGCTCTCTGATCAACCGAACCGTGTCTGGATCAGAAGGTCATATGGAACGAGCTATGGTAGCTTTCAGTTTGCTGCTGGCGAAAACATTTCGATCAGCTTGGTAGTTCAGATCCTTACAAACCTTTTCTCGATTGGTGTGTGTGAAAAATCAGGATTAAAATCAATCAATACCGTAAAATGCATGTCAAAGGCGACACCTATGTTTCCACGGTACTACCAAACCCTGTCAAAACTGCTGGTGTCGCCTATGACAAGCACTCGTAAAAAGCCACAGTGGGCTACCCAAAATTATGTGCAAAATACCAAACTTATGTGTAAAACACTAACCTTTTGTATGCGTGACATGGGGTTCGAAGTGTGTACCAAGTTTATCGACACGTAGAAGCACTGTCTGACCATAGGCTAGCTTAGGTTACCTCCGCGTGTCTCGATATGAGAGGACGCGCAATGGTCTGGATCAGGATGACTCGAACCTAATTTCGGATCACTAGGATTATTCCTAAAATAAGTTAGGGTAATATAGCTTTTACGATTTGCATAAAAGCTGATGTGTAATGTTTTAGCTCTTAATAGTAGGCCCCGCCTATGAGTGGCAGTCGCCTATGACATGCATTTTAGGGTAACAGCAAAAACTATCTCGAAAAAATACACTGAATTTAATTAGAGGTGATAACAATATAAGAGTAAAATACGGAGAGACGACACAAAAGACTTCGAAGTATTTTTATTGGCTATACTGTACCGTAAAAGTTGGATCCAGTGGGACAACGGATCGAGTGGGACACCACCAATCTGTAATGCTGACACCCCACCCACATGTCAAAATCTGCCGAGGTTTATTACCGAATTACTGTACGCTCCACAAAAGAAGGTACAGGCCGGAAGTCACGGGGACCCCAATAACCCCAAAAAACCTCAACCTTTTTTTGACTTGATTACGACCGAAAAAAGAGTGTCCCACTGGATCCAATTTTTACGGTAATAGACATGTTATCGATAACACAAATGTGCAGCAGAAACCACCTTAATAAAAGATTGTTACTTAAGACAAGTTCACTTTCATAACCTCTCAACACAGATAATGAGTAGTATTGTAGTTTTCAAACTCTGACTTACCACCACTCACGCGACATATCACACACTCTGCCAATTTGTGTAACTTGAGTTTCGTCGCGTCTCAAATCGACACCGAGGCACCCATATCTCTGCTCTCAGATATGGACGCTTCCACCCTAATACTTATACGATATTTATGTAATTCCAGAAATATGAAGTGATTTCTTCTAACAAAGTCGTCATTCGACTCGTGAAATGTAGGCACATGGCCTCTGAAGCTTTCCGTTGCTTTAACGTGGAAAACAGTGCCGCCTCTATTTTGAGCTTTCGACTCGAATGTTGTTTTTGTTAAAAACTTGTCATGCACCATCGCATCGCATGGTGCTGCCCTGTTAGTTTTCACTTCTCATAACAAGCAAGACACCGTGTAAAAAAGGCCGTCGAGATAATGTCAACTGTGTCGGTCAAAACAACGCCATCATCATCCATCTTGGAGAACCTATTCAAACAGACTGAGTCGCCCGAGCAGACAGACGAGCGAGTTACTCAAACGACTGAAAACGATAAGTTAACTTATCACTTGTATAATTTGAAATATTCTACTCTTTTTGGCGATCTTCGCTTGCTTCAAGAGCTCAGACAAGAGCTTCAAGCTGCCACTCTAATCACCACATCTTGGAAACGATCTCCATGAGAACGAACAGCTTGCTGTCCTCTACTGTCGCCGAGCCGCATCTCTTGTAGCGTTTATAGACTTTGATTTTGATGCTACTGCTCTAGTACCTGTGGCCGCTTTAGTGTCAAAACCATCGTCTGATGCTGTCGACGGCAGAGTCAATCAGATACCACTACTGATTGAAGCTGTTCGACAGGCATTTGAAGACGCTCAATCGGCTGCTGCGCTAGCTTCGAACAATGCAACACTTGGTCAAGCCCATTTACTTGCAGCCTATTGTTCACGTAGCTTGGGTGAGCTTGCGCACGCTCAGGCATTCGCTGCTCTCGCATTAAATGCATTACAGGAAAGTCCTGTCATCCCATGGTTGATCACGCAACTTGATGTAGAAGCTGGTGGTGAAAACACCGACTACTGGGGCCCAAAGTTGCATATCACTACTAACATTTTATCGACATTGATAAGAGACGACGGAAGTGGGCCTCAGCAGGAACAAGGCGGCTGTAAAGCGTGATAAGCTAAAGTAGGTTTTGGTTCGATTGCTATTTGAATGCACGGTCATAATTGATCTCCTCTCTAAAACAATAACCCGTACTTTATCGAGTGAACTCAAAAATGATCCAAATATAGGGATGTTACTTTTATATTTGTGACATGTCCATTACGGTAAACTACACCATTTTGAGGTCAAACTGGGATCTAGATTGGTTCAGAGTGGGAATGTTATGTTTTAACAATTTTATGTTTTAATCAAAGTGAGAATGTTTTTTTTTAACAATTTTATGTTTTAATCAAAGTGGGAAAATAGACAATTCAATGTGGGAGGTAAATCGTACCTTAGAAAATATGAAAAGATTTTTATCATCAAAACGGTTAAGAACGCCAGTGCTCGAGGGCCGGGCGTTAGGATAGAACCTACGTTATGGTACGCCACGTACACGTTTTGTGCACGGACAGTAGCGCTGCCTGACAATACAACTAACTTGGCCGACTTTTGTGTGATCGGAATTGACACCGTCTCCACTGTTGTGCGCGCCAGTGCGTTGTGCACGAGCACCTCAAAGTCATTGTTTTCGGTGGCTATGTCACAAACGCTCACGTTGGCCAGCAAGCACAAGTGGTACGTCGTCTCCTTTTCACCGATTACGAACAAGACTTCGTTTATTTCTTTTTCAGCCTCGAGAATGCCATCATTCAACCGAAGTGCGTAATCCTCCGCGACACTCTGTTTCTCCGTGCCAGAAACACCATCGTGGTGTTGGACAAGACCCACTGCACGTTGTAGTGCAACCAAGTTGGAAGCATGGTGGCTTTCATAGACAGCATCTAGCTGTCGAGCTTGCTGCAACAAGGTGTTGGCCATGCGAGTAAACCGCTTTAAAGATGGCCGACTCGTGAAATAGCCCGACCAATAGTCATGACGAGCGGACCCATACGGAAAAAAAATCATCCGTCTTGATGCTCCACGTGAGACCTTCGGCACGTTTAACGTCCGTGTAATAGGAAAGATTCGAATAGAGAACATTTACACGCGCGTCCTGATTAACGTAGTGGATGATTTTGTCCATGTTCTTAAACCAACGACGTGAATTATCGTACTGGAAATCGCAGCCCATGGGAATAAAAACATGGTTTCCCTTGGTTGCATAACGCCCGGCCCTCGAGCACTGGCGTTCTTAACCGTTTCGATGAAAAAAATCTTTTCAATTTTTCTAAGGTACGATTTACACTATGTACTCTCACTTCGGACACCCACTAAACGTATATGGTTTTAAATGAAATTAATTGTCAAAGGATATAGCAACTCATAATGAGATATAGATAGGTAGTGCTCAAAACAAGAAACGTTATGTGATGTTCAGATAAACGGCGAGAGCGACTACTGCCGCGTGCAATGATCGTGTTCGGACGGTGTTTGTACAGGGAAACCCTGGCGTCGTGCATTCGGCTAAGTATACAAAATGGTTACAAGCTTTTGGGCCAGACGCTCGTCGAGTATTACTTCACCACGACGCATGTCCGCAGAAATCCGTGTATCGATCATCAGCAAAATTCCAGGTCCAACTGCATGAGCGCTTCCCGCGGCTATTTCCATCGAATAAAGAGCGGGAAGGGCACGATCCAGCAGAACTTCTAGCCCATCTTGTCCCCGATGTGTCATTTTGTTCCACGAATTTAGGTCCACATGCACCAAATTTGGCCCTTGGATAAAGTTTGTCGCTCGTTGTCGTGGATTTGATACCTCCGATTGGCCCCCGCGTCTGGGTTTTGACCAAATTCGTGAAAATACGATGTAACTCAACGCATCTCGTGTCCAGAAATGGCTGTAAACGACGCTGCAGATTGCACATCTTGAATGCATTCCCGTGAAACACGCGTTACAGTCGTATGGAGTCGTTGTGACGCTTTGTAATGGACAAAAGTTGGCCTTCTCGGAGGACTGTCGGCCGAGTCTCAAGTTTGCCGAGAGAGCGATGGCGCGTTCTTGATGATCCATGAAGCAACGTTTGACGATGTACTGGAGACTGAAGCCAAGAAGAAATCCTATTGAAAGATTGCTGAAACCATTCAACTGGGTCAACAACCCCAAGCACGGCATTTAATTCTCACCCACTTTAGTCAACGCTGTCCAAACATTACAACGATTGGAACGAATGCAGAAGAGAAGAATGTCATGGTCATTTTGAGTGCGATGGATCTCTTGTCACTACGTTTTCAAGACCTCGACCAGCCCCAATTGATGGACATTTGCACGCACTTATTGACGTTAGATGAGGAAAAAGGAGATGGCGAGACACTTGCTCATACTCTCCAAGCAAACCAAGACGAACAGAAAGAGAAAAAGAAAGTCTAGACTATAGTTGAGAAACCTCGTGCGTTTTCTTGATCCGCTCGTCTTAGAGCGGGCTATCTACGAACTATCGCGCGAGTATTCTCGCAGTACAGCATGAATCGACGTCGGGGGGGATCATTCCAAACTGTCACGACCATCGAGACATAGTCGATCGGTGTCAATAAGTTGATAACTTGAGGTTGGCCAAATCCCACCAGTCGGAGAGAATGTGGCTACTCGATGACCCACTGACGGCATTGTCGAGAGCGTTGCCATGAGGTCGACGACGGTAAGGTTGCTTATCCGTGCAATACGACGACACGAGCTCATCGGGATCACGTAGTTCGTTATGCGTAATTGCATGCGATCTGATAATTTGAAAGTTTCGCAGCAAAGGAGCACAACAACATTGTCTTCATGTGCCGTCATGGCCTCTAACGCAATGCGAGCAACCGGCACACCATTGCTCATAAAGGCCGCTATACCGGATCTCACGCTCAAGGTCCCCGTCAATAGGTTCGTGCCGCCCAATTGTAGGCCAATTATCCGTATTTGCTTTCTGTAAATTTGCTGATACAGTAATGCGAGCGGGTGCCGTTTGCAGATTAAATTTCTGCACAGCCCATACTGAAGTGTTACAAGAAGCTTGTGCTTCTCGGTGATTTGCTTTGTGATATTTAATATCTATAAAATAATAATCTGGATACAGGTAATGTATTTTTGACGGTGTCCGAAGTAGTGTACCTCCCACATTGAATTGTCTATTTTCCCACTTTGATTAAAACATAAAATTGTTAAAACATAACATTCCCACTTTGAACCAATCTAGATCCCAGTTTGACCTCAAAATGGTGTAGTGGGTATCGTACTTAAAAAAAAAGTATAGTATCTATCAATTGGTACGCTGTCATACTAACTTATTATATATTGAAAATTGCTAGGTGCACACCCCCCATTTGCTACGCGCACACCCCCCATTTGCTACGCGCACACCCCCCCTACGGTTAGGGTTAGGGTTAGGGTTATTGCTCGATAATACATTAGCAATAACCGATCATGACAGGCATGACAAGGTATATATTTCGCTCGCTGATTCCTGGTTCTTCCTTTACTCTTAAACTGCTTTTCTTTCTTTAATCTCTTATAGATTAGTAATTATCCAGGATGTCAACATCACGCAAAAGTACCAAGAGCTGCTGCGTAAACTAGAGGCAATGGGCGGTGAGAAGGTCGGGCGCCATGTCGTGCATTGCCGCCTTTTCAATCGCAAGACGCTCACTGGTAGCTACTTTTCATGACAATAAGTTGGACAAAGAGAGACTAATAAACATGCTACTGCAGATGGATACATCAACCAACGCATGTTCATGCTGAGGATGTCTCAAAATGATGACTTGGTGTACGCTGTGCTGGCAAACGAAAAGGCAAGCGGTTTAGGATCCAGCGATAATGGAGTTGAGGGTCTTATGGAAGACTGCTCCTTATTGGAGTGTGGCCTGGACGGAGCCAATATCTTACAGCAAGTCGAGATTTACGCTTTCAAGTCGGATGGCCAGTTCGAGGTGCAGCATATAACTTTTTCGTTTGGATAATCTTACGACGTTGACCCAGTTGTCCTTGTGATTATATGTTTTAGGGCACGCAATATGTGGTGGGTGACTTTCTCGTAAGCGTCTGCACCTTCATGTCCCGCAATAACCTGCCGCGAGGTCTTCTGGTCGAGGTCCAATACTCGCCATGCTATACAGTGGCGCACGTTGACGTGCTGATCGATGAATTTCTACACAATTTTGCTTCGCATGATTATTTGCGCAAGCCCGTGGATAATTTGAATGCGCTATTTGACAAGCTGGGATTACCAAACAGTGAGTACAGCCTCAAGCATACAGCCTTGCAGTATGTCGCCGCCTTTAATATAGAAAATTGCTAGGTGCATCCCCTAACCCTAACCCTAACCCTAACCCTAGGGGGGGGTGCGCGTAGCAAATGGGGGGTGTGCACGTAGCAATTTTCTATATATTTAGTCGACTTTTATAGGCAGTTTTTTTTACAGTACCGGTACAATAGCGAGGTATTGGTACCTCGTTTATGGTATACTGTACCACGGCGTGATGGAAGCCACACTGGTAGTCAATAATTTATGTGAAAGGTTTGCAATGTTCACAACATTAGTGTGAAGATATTCGTGGTAGTTCCAGTCATATTTGGGCAGAAAGAACAAGGACTAACAGATAAATGGACGAGAATCCTTAATTGGCAAAGGTTCGGATTCCCTTCGCAATGTTGAATTTTTAGCAGTTTTTCTTGCTAATTTTTGCTTTCTGACTTATGTATCCAAGGGTATGCCATGTACATGTGAGGGTGATTTTCTCTTCTAGGCGTCTGTCTTACAGTAGCCTGATGTAACCCCCGTATTTAATTTTCAGAGCTGGTGGAGCGGAAATCAAAAGTTGATCTTCGGTGCATCATCGAGTTTATTATACGATTCGACGAAGAGTGGCTTCCAGTCGGGCTCCGTTATCTTCAGCGCCGGTATCGAAGCGTAAAGTCGAAAAGAGGGACCACAACAGCAGATGTATGTCTTCAACTACCTCACGCCCATAGTTACGTACCTCTCTGAAAGATTATAGGCGACTTTTCATTGTTAGAGGGGCATGGCTGGATTTATTCTTATAAAGAGATAATGTTGAAGAGGATTTAGACAGAGGGGTCGTCTGTCTGTCTGTATACACGCGCTTAGTCTCCTGCTGAACTACATGTACATTTAGTCTTGGCCGTCATCTTTTGCATCGTTGTGCAGTTCTACAAAAATCATCAAAGGTCAATACCGCAGTTGTCCCTTTGCCTCCTTCAGGCAGACAGGGACCAACCAAGTTGCAATGTCACGTGGCACTCACTTTTTCACTCGCTTTTCCTTCCTTCCCTCACTCGTTTTCCCTCGCTATTTAACACACGCCGTCTCACTGCAACTGGATTAATACAGTTGCACTAAAATTTCAACCTTTCGAGAGACCGGTCACTTTCTCGACTCCCACGACGATCAGACGTTTTCAAAGTTCTGACTATCTGTTCATAGTCCGGCCATCGCTCTTCAATTGGTTGCTATGAGATTAAGTAACTTCCGATCATTGGCAAATAATCGCTGCTCCCTTCCCCACAAGTCTCCCCCCCCTCCTCCCTCACTCACGCTTACGCGCTCCACCTTCACCGCCCTCTGGAGTAAGCTGCATCCTTCGCCGCTTGTCTGTCCGCGTACCCAGAGCCCCGAGCTTTGGCTACCTATTTCATGGGTCGTAACCTTTTTGATTTTAATATCGCCAACAGTAGCAACAAATTTTTAAGTGGAAAAGTCGTCCCCGACGGTCAAGACGCGCTCCGGTCCCTCGACACGTCACTTTCGTCTAGCACTGCCAGCTCGTCGGTCGAGTCGTTTGCGTGTAGCCAATCCGCTATTGCTTCGGCTACATTTGCAGCGACAGATATGGAGGCACTGAATGCCATGCAGCGCACGCGGACGGCTGAAAACAGCAGTCGCGGTGATCGTAAGCCCGTGGCCTTTACTAACAGCTCCATCATGGGTTCCAACATGACGAACATCCTCACCACTGGCCATCAGCAGCATCAATCAATGAGCCATCTTCCTACTGCCACTGTCGCGGCCGAGTCCAAAGCAAACAAAAAGTGCTCGGTCTGTGGCAAGAGTTTCAATCCCTTGCGTCGAAGACACTACTGTCGGACGTGCACTGCGGTCGTCTGTAGCTCGTGTAGCATCTCGCGAAAAGTCGAAAGCACGTTTGAAGGCGCCATTACCGTGCGCATGTGCGTTAGCTGCAAACTCAGCTCGATTGCGTCACAAGATGATTTTTACGACCGCATCTTTTCGACCAATGGGGGCTCGCTACCAGTCGGCACAGCAGGCTCGCAACCCAGTGGAAGTGACGGCGACTTTACGACCGATAGACTCAGCTTTGCGTCGTATTCGTCCGGGACGGGAAACGGATCGAATGCGTCAAAAGATGACTTGGCCGTCGGGACCACGAGCTCCAGTGTCGTCGACTCGCAGCCGCCCATGGACAAGCGGACCGTGAGTTCGTCGAATCTTTCTCTTCGACGTAAATCAAGTACTACCAGTGGTAATCAGACGCTAGATCCGGCGCTGAATGGCCGAGGCCGTCATGGGTCACTCTCTGGCCCGCTACCGGTCACAGAAGACTGTCCGTGGTGCATGAACGAAGCATGTGCTCCCCTTCACGAGTACTTTGAAGTCCCGTACCCGTTCTTTTTGGAACTCGCGGATCCAGCGGCCAAGAACCAATACATTGCTGCCAAACATCTCGATAACGAAAAAGAACGGCTGCGATCGGTGCGGACCATCCGCGCCTCGTTAAAAGCCGGCACGTCGGCTTCGCAGACCATCATTCAGCTTTGTAGTATGGCAGCGATTGCCACATCCAGTCCCATGGCCCTCGTTGGGCTGCTCGATAAGCACGTCTATGTGCCCTGTGCCGAGACCGGTCTCGGGTCGTTGGACAAAATTGATCGCCAAAAGAGTCTGGCTGCTCATGCGTGTCGAAATGGTTCGCCCCTCGTGTGCAGTGACTTGACGCGCGATGTTCGTTTTGCTGCGAATCCTTGGCGACGAGACGTGCTGAAGGCACATTTCTATGCCGGGATTCCATTGACGCTCTCAAATGGCCACACGATTGGAGCAATTGAAGTGTTTGATGTGAACCCGCGCTTTGCGTGCATGAATGTCATTTCCCAGCTCCAGACAGTCGTGCGGGGACTGTTGCGGAAATTTGAAGACATTATTGCCAAGAATTCAATGGGAGGAGACGAGAGTGGGGACACATCATCGCACAAGCCGTCGACTGGACGACGGACAGCGAAGACGGAAGCGGGAGAAAGCAAGCAACGTTCCATGCGCGCTCCAGCGCCTAGTGCCCCAGGGGCACCAACAATTCCTCCTCCCAAATTGCCATCAAATGCGCCGTCTCGAGCACCTGCTGGTCCTGTGAACACCAAACCGTCAGGACCAGCACCTATTCCACCCAAGGCACCTGGACCAAAGGCTCCCGCTACCACGCCACCCGTACCTGCTCCAGCTGCCACGCCGCCTGTACCTGCGCCAGCTGCCACGCCTGTAGCTCCTCCGGTAGCCCCCGAGCCAGCTCCAGCTCCAGCTCCAGCCCCGATTCCAGCGACAGAAGCTTCTGCACCAGCAGCCGGGAATGCTGAGCCGAGTCAAAATGAAATGGAGACGCGATTGATGCAGCTCTTGTCTCAAACGACGAGCACACAGGAACAATTGCGGACTCAACAAGGTCAGATGGTTAGTGCAATTAGCAGTCATTCCAAGCAGATCAGTGATTTGGCGAAACAGCTCGAGCGCATGGAGTCGACGCTGGCGGCAAAGCTTGCGATGGAGGACGACGATTCACCGTCCAAGGGCGAGACCGACGCAGCAAGTGGATAGACAAGTTGGTCCTTCTCAGCCCATCGATAGTTGCTTTCAGGGGGGGCTGGTGACTGACTGACTGACTGTAGTGAATTAATTCCAGACGCGATCTTAGACATGCGACTGGTTGGTATACAAGTAAGGTAGGCGTCGTGCAGGCTTGGCCTCACTCAAACCGCGCGCGTTACATCTGTATGTTGAGCTTACAAGAGACAGAGAGAAAGAGAGAGAGAGAGAGAGAGAAAGAAAGAGGCATGGGGAAAATGAACGACATTGTAGTAATCTATCGATTGCATTAGTCTAAAAGCACTCGTTAGGGCGAGTCCTTTACGTCGTCTGCTTGTCCTTTGCTGCTCAATTTTGCCGCTAACGTGGCTTCTATTCGCTCAATTTGCTCGGCGAGATTCCCAATCTGTTTCGAATGATTTTGAATGGCACTTGCCATGTGCGTCTGTTGCGTTCGAATCTGTTCCTGAGTACTCGTCGTCTGGGAAAGCAGTTGAAGCAATTGCGCTTCCATGGCAGCGTGTTCCTGTGCTTGTTTATCATGCACGGCTTGTGCTTCGTCCTTTACTCGTTGAGCTTCAGTGGCAGCGGCCAAGATTTCTTCAAACAAGTTGACGAGGCCACGTACTACGGTTTCGAGTTGACTGAGCACTTGACCACACTCTAACCGCGACTGCGTGTCAAATACTTCCAAAGCCCCGACAATATGTCCATTCGATAGAGTGAGTGGGATCCCAGCATAGAAGGCGGCATTCTTGAGCCCCTCTTGTCGCCACGGGTTCTTTACAAAACGAATGTCCTGCCCCAAGTCGGCACAGACGAGGGACGTGCCACTTCGGCACGTGTGGGCAGCAAACGACTCGTTTCGAGGCACGGCGATACCAAGATCAACACCAAGTTGCGACCCGAGGACGTAATGGTCACTATCGAGGAGCCCAATCACGACCATGGGGCAATGCGACGCAATGGCGGCCATGTTACTGAATTGACGGAGCACACGTGTTGCACTCGGGGTCGATGCTATGGTGACCAAGAGACTTTGAACGGATCGTAAGCGTTCGACTTCATTGTCGAGCCGTTTGGCGATGACAAACTCGAACGCGATCGAAGCGGGCTTGACAGGATACGAGATGCGTGCATACTCTGTCACTGGCATACAGTTTTCATTCCGACAGTGATGACAAACGGCCTGAGGATCGTCCGGATCGCATCGACTGCCTTCGCGTCGCCACCTCTTGTCGTTTCCTGTCGATCGGTGACTATTTCGAGTCCTTTGTGAGGATGGGGTGTCATCCCTAACGTCAGCGTTCGAAAGCTTGCAACAGATGCAGATACGGGAAGAAACCGGCACGCCTTCGGGTGCCGTCCCGGTCACGTACTTTCGAATCACACTGCAGTTGCTACAGATACTAGCACGACATTGACGACAACGGTGGCGTCTCCGCAATGGATTGAACCACTTGGTGCACACGACACATTGTTTGGGTTTTCCCTCTTTTGTAAAAGGGACACTAGAGCGCGCCCTGTCGTCGAGGGAAGCCAAAATGACGCTCCCCCCACGTTCACTATCCGACGAACTCGTGGAGCGATCAAAGGGTGTCGTCAGATGAAACAACGCTCGGCGACTGCCGCTTGAGACATTGCTCCCTGTCGTCGTCGCGCTCTGTTCAAGCGCATTTTCCGACGGTCCAATGTATTTCCAGAATTTACGGGAATCCATGTACTTGAGAAAATGAGCCACGTGGTAATCGTCTTCCTCGTCGAGAAGAGGCGTCTCGACGTCAGTATTCTCTGGTGATACAATGACAAAAGGTTCTGCCGAGTCGGTAAAGTCGCGATCCCACATGACATGATGAAGTACATTCATCGTTACGAGATATTGCCCAAACGCAGTGGCACTTGGGCGGTCCGGTGCCATTCCTTGCGTCACGAGAAACGTGACGATCGATTCCCCATACGCACACCGCACTCTCAAGTCGGCGCGAATTCGAATCGGATGTTGCGTCACGTCGTGCCACATTTGGTTTGCAAGAAGGGCCGCATCTTGAACACCAAAGGCGGCATGTTGGCCAAGCGGACTCGTGAGAATGTTCAAGTTGGACACAATCGCTTGCACCCACTGATCTCGATCTTTGCGGGATTTCGTGCGAAAGTTCATCTCGGTCTTTGAGAGGAGTCCTCCATGACACGTGATGTCAAAACGTCGCGGGAATTTCGCACATGCTTCGGGGTTGGAAATGTCTGTTACACTGACCCCCGGGCCGAGTTCGATGGCCCCTTGACGCACAGAATCGTCGATTCGTTTATACACGCAGAGCCACCGACCTTGTAGTCGCACAAAGCTATCGGACCAGCTCGCAAACGCCCCCGCTTTGAATTTCACTTCTAACGGCCCCGCCATCGTTTGAAGCGAATGAGAGGAAGGCATCGAGATGCCAAGTGCTAAGAACGGAGAGATTCTGGGTATGTTTGTGCCCAAGGGATAAGACAGACAGACACTCACGAGCCATAAAATCATCGTATGGTCGGAGGGTGGAAGCAGAGGGCGTTGATTATTCAGTCGAAACATCAAAACCGAACGGTAGAGATTCGAAAGGTGATTTCAGGTACCACCATCTGCAAATACATGTACGTGTCGAGACTTAAATGTTTATGGACAGGATAAGGTAGAGGGGAAGGACATCAAGACAATTGGCGAGGCATAGAGATAGATAGATAGATATGAAGTTAATAAGAGCTAGTATCTGGTCTCGATCGAGCTCGGCGTGAAAGAAGAACCTGCAGTTTGTTGTCGTTAAAGCTCGAAACAACAAAATTGGAAGCGATGACGACCGGAGAGTTCAGTGAAGAAAAAGCTTCGAATTCGAGTTTTGCTGTGGATTGTTCTTCCATAATTCTAACTTTGTCATAAGAGAGCGTCAATTCGTTGGTACGGGTCATTATCATTTACGAAGACACAAGCGGTATAATATACTTCAGAAGTATATCTTAATAAACGCTTTTGTATGGACGACAACACACACAAGTTTCCATCGATACGTTGCAAATTTAAATCGAAGGAGCTATTGCCTTTATCTATTCTACAACTGCCTGGTGACAATAAAAACAGGTGATTCGAATGTGACAGCTCAGAGTCATGCTCCTGTTCTTCTTCATTTTCAAGTGCACAGTCTTCTTCATCTCTAGATTCGCAGCTCAATCTCGCAGTGCATCGCCAGATCATCTTGGCGAGCACGACTTCTGCCACACTAATCGTCAACTGCCCCAAGAATCCCTTATTCAGCTTAATATTTCCCCATGACGTCGTCAGCTTAGCTCATAAATCGTCTACAAGCTAAAAAAGTACGTAATTCGTATGGAAAAGCAGTTTCATTCTTATACGATTTCAGTTTCAGCCGAAAGAACAGTTCTGATTTGCTACCTAGCGCTCATCCAGTACTGACTATATGAGGATCGGAATATAAGCCTCAGAAAAAGAGAACTAAGTAGGGCCGGTCCCCCTCATAAGGTATCGGAAGGAGAACCCTAGGATTGCCAGACCCAGAACCGGTATTACCGGGTCGGGGGTCGGCAGATATATCGACTACGGCATCAGTTTCGGTATTACCGCGGAAGCAAAATCTGAGTAGTGGTGTATTGTTACTCGATTTTGCGAAGGCGTGGATCGTCATTATTTGATGGCTACATTAGCTAAATTCGGTTTGCTTTATCTCCTTGATGTGGGCGCTACATAATGGGACGACAGCCAGGTTTTTAGTGAACTGCGAGCTGTCTCAACCAGTGGAAATTGTTTCAGGTATTCGGTAGGGTGTCATTTGGCTCCTCTGCTTTTTATTTTGCAGTGGAACCGCTTGGTATGGCGATTCTCCAGGAGCGTACTGATTCTCACTCAACCGTTTCTGAACACTGAAACGGCCAATATGAGAATCAGAGAGCTTCTTGACCAGGAAGTCGACCTGATCGTCCATATGGCGCTTCTCTACCTCCAAGCGTTCTACTTGTTGGACCGCAATAACTCTCTCTTGGATCAACTGATAACGGTTATGATGGTTGTCCTCGTGCAATTGCAGGTGGTCCACCATCTCAACCATTTACTGCTTCATATTCTCGATGTGCTCATCTGGAGGAAGTAAAAGAAGTTATTCCGATGCATCGGATAAGTCACATTAAACGAAACATACCTTGATCGCGGACAGTGATAGATAGGACGCGAATCCTGGACTGCAGCGAGGCAACGGCGTCGAGGGGTTTTGCTGAAATACGTAAGGCAGCAAGATCGGCGGATA
>MIQA02007592.1:0-14138 GCA_001887855.2 Sclerospora graminicola | reverse complement strand
CATGTTGCGTATACTTCTAATAGATTGCTGAAGCGGTTCAGTCAGAAGAATAGATACTACCACTTCAATAGAGTGACCTCACATGATAGCCCACGTATCTCCATGGCGCTCACTGTAAGTCAAGGGGCTGTTGTTAGTGTTGGAATTTTCAGGGTCGACAAATTCGTTGAGATTTTTCATCGCCACCGCGACATTGCTCAGGAAATATGGTCGCCAGATCTTACGGTAATTGAACTTGCCCAGAATGGGCAGCATCCCCTGAATGGCTTAGCTACTCCGTTTCTCCTCCCCTGAATTTGTTGCGTTCTACGATCCATGGCACGACCACATGTTTAGCCCGGATTGCTCCGAAGGCACGCGGCATGATATGGCTAAGGTGATCTTCTATAGTCAAAATGCGTATCGACGGTCATAAGCAAAACGACAAGAAGCAAGGAACAGGTTCTTTTATACCTGTTCCTTGCTTCTTGTCGTTTTGCTCGTTTTTTCGTAGCTAATATGGGTTCTACTGTAATTTGGGGGTGAGTCTATGGTTTGGAGTGATTTTTATAAACGCCCCCATTAAATTGTGGTCCACACTATTTGTAATCTTTCAAGTGAGATATTATATGAGGATAATAAAAACTCCGGTGGGGATAACGTCTCCCTAAAAGAAAAGGATTCGAAAGTTTCTTTCGCATTCAAACCGAAGAAAAAGACTGGTCCTAAACCTTAGCTCGACGATCGCAACCTCCGCCGAGTGTTTACTCTCGCTACGCGGGACAGAATGTCAACGCGATCTATTGCAGCAACGTCGTAAATCATTCTACAGTGATGCGTCTACAATTGAATAAAACGCGAAATATTAAACGTAAGACAGTTCTGATGATTACAAAGCAGCAGGACTGCCCCGCGCACTTTTCAGCGCGAAAATTGCTAGCCAAAAATTCGATGTTGGTGGGTTTGCGATGCTATACCAAGCACGATAAAGCTTCCAGATTCGAATGCTTGCTATCTTCATAGTCTTCACCTCGGCCACCGGATTGGCTAATAATGTCATGTTAAGGCTACTACGGTGATCTAGCCCTTCCAGCGTCACTGGAGCCTCATGTAATCCCTATTTCTCGTGACGTCCAAAAAGCTTTGTGCCACCCCTGAATGCTCCCAACTACACCTGGGAAAGTGAGGATCCCAACCCCTGTGGTGTAGTCGCTCTCAGAAAATCTTCCTGAGACGCGAACACCCACGGGGGTTCCAGACGACTGACTACCGGAGGGGGTACTCCGTCCATCCGAGTCATGATCCGATCCGGCTTCCGGCCGGCTGGATCGGTCGCTTCCATCCGCTTGATCGCGACTGCTCGAATGTTGCATGTTGAAAGCTCACCTTGTGTACCCGTCAGTACTGGGTGGTTAGCTCTCCTGGTGGACCCTAGGGCGAAAAGTGTAGATCCGTCCAATAGGGAGATGAGGGTTAGGACTAGGGTTAGCTCCTGGGCGGAAATCGTCACCGGGGAGCTCGTCTGGCAATACACTTGAACTTTGTATAGTGCCGGCTGGGCCGAGAATAGTCGATCGGCCAGCTAAACCAATAAGACACTTGAAGTTTGTATAGTGCCGGCTGGACCGAGAATAATCAATCGGCCAGCTAAACCAATAACAATGAAGGGCGAATCCAAATGTGTATATGAGGCAGATACAACTCCACACTCTTCCACAGAAGGCCAAAATGTCACCACTTCCCAATACTTAATACCGTGTTCAAAACACGGGCGACTTGAGGCGAGTATACGAAGTCGCCGCGACTCCCGGTCAGGGGACTTCCGGTGGGTTAACTTAACCTTCCCCGGGCAAACCAATAACAGCAAGAGGGGACCTTGTTAGCCCTCTGCCGTGAACCAATAAAAGCGACTTGTGTCTAAGAAAGCGAAACGTATACTGATTTATCCTATGTCCAATACTCCCTTTGTGTAACCTACCTCAAATAACACGGCTGACCAGTCATGTACCTTACCCAACGCAACCCGGCTAACTCCGACTTTGTGTACCCGCCCGGCCGGTACACCAACCCCCAATAGTACCAACCCGGCCGGTACACCGAACCCATCTGGTACCAGTCCGAATGGTACATTGTACCCGGCCGGCTCAGCCGGATAGCCACCCATCCGCGCCCCTCGGCCGCTGACGCTAGCAGTTCCTTGGCAGCTTCTCATACGACCCGGGTGCCTGCTCCATCCACCAGAACAATCATCTTCTTTCAGGCTCCCTTCACTCAATCCTTACAAACAATCCAACGTCTCGGCCGTCCGCCATCCGCGCCTCGGCCGTCAAACATCCATAGTCCTCCCGTCTGCTCAGCCCGCCTGTCCGACTATCCACGCCCCTTGTCAGGTCCGCCGACTTGATTTCCAGCCGGGCGCCGCCCGGCCGCTTGCAGGTGCGCCTGGCAGCCCCCAGATTGCATCTTATTACTGACCGGTCTGGGCATCCGGCTAAGGGTGACATTTCAGCCAATCCGGTGCGGGCATCCATCATCATTAGTCCGTTAACTTCTGGAGCACTTCACCACAGCCGCCCCTGAGCCTTGTCGCAGCCGCACAACGGTTGAGGCACGCGCTCATCACATCTCCCACACTTTGATTTTCACCGCCTCTATGTCTGAACGTGACAACGCCTCCATTGCTCCTATGCCGGGTCACTCCCCGGCCAATACTCAGCCATCGGCCGTAGGACCGGATGCCCATCCGGCCGGCCCAGAGCATCGCCCAGGGCAGCCCGACATGGCTGCTCTGCAAGCTCAAGTCGCTGCGCTAACCACTCACGTAGCCAGCCTAGAGCAAGCCAACACCGAGTTGGCTGCGACCGCCCGGCTGGCTAGCCAGCAAGCGGATGAATCCCGGGTCCGGGAGGTTCTGGCTACTTTTCAATCTCGCGACCGAATTGGCCGACTGGAAAGTGAGAACGCCGACCTTCTCCAAGCGAGAGATCGCCTCCAAAAACAGTCGGACTCACAGCGTGTCCTAAACCAGAAGGCCGTAGCTGCCTTGAAGATCCAGAGTAAGTACCTTTCGCCTGTTCCGGTTCGTCTCCCCACTCACTCACTCCGTGTATGCTCTCAGACCAAAACGTCATGAACCTCCGCGTCTTGATGATCGAGTCTTTTCAGACCGCGCGTGAGTTGACGGCGCGCTACGACAGCTATATTAAACTCTCCAAACGATTGGAGAGTTCGCAGTTGAAACTGGGCAATTTGGAGTTTCGCCGGATCCGGCTTGCCAAAAAGTTGACAAAGTACCAGAAGGCGCTATACCAGTCGGCCGATGCATCGCCCGACCTTCAACGCCGAATCCGGGAGCTTGAGGCCGCATACGCTGAAACCCAATCGGGTGTGAGTGAAGCCCGGGAGGCGTTTACCCAGCTTGCGGAGGAGCGTGCGAACTGCCTGTCCTCTCTCAAGGAAGATCGGGCTCGGCTAGCCGCTTCGGCGTCCCGGGTGAGAGGTCTAATGAAGGGCCCTGCCCCCATCCGGGAGGCTATTAGGCATCTCCTTGACTTAGCTTGTCCGCGAGACCTTGGTCAAGCCGCTTCCGCCACGCCCCTTCTCCCGTCAGCCGCTGGTTCCGCCGCGGCCGTCCAGACATCTAGCGCGGGAGCTTCTGCCCCCGGATCAGCGACCGGTGATACGGGAAAAGTTTCTCGCCTACGGATTTGGAATACTTCTCAAGACCCTAACCCGCCGCCAGCGCCAGTCGGCGATCAGGCGGCTTCTCTCTTGTCCACCGAAGATCCGTCTGGGCACAAAGGCAAACGTCGGTCCAGTCGGGTTGCGTCGCTCCACGACCCCGTGGCAGCCAAACGGCCTAAACGGTCCGCCGCGCCGGTGAGCGCGGCCCTAGTCCATGGAGACCGCGGGCCGGGTCCTAGCCCCACTTCGATCTCGGCCCCACCGGCTTCGGGGAAGTCCTCCCGTCGTCCTCGCACTGCCAGATCTTCGTCGAAAGCTCCGACTGCTCCGGCTCTCCTTAGCGTCTCCCCTCATGATCCCCGAGGTCCGTCCACCGCCTCTCCTGATGGAGAAGAAGCGCCTGACCTATCGGAGCTGGATTCTGACGAGGCCACCACTGAGGACCTCGAGGAATTGCCTTCCCCGGACCCCTTCGCCTTCGACGAGAACGAGTCCAAGGAATCCTCAGAGGAGTCTCCTCCGTTGTGGATTCCCCGCCGGAAGGTCATGACGGCCCTCGAACTGGCCGCGGCTGTTCCCTGGTCAAAGGCGCAGTTGGAAGGCCTGCGTATCCAAGACCTCACTGGTGCCCTTGTCACCAAGGCGTTGACTCGCCCGCCGTTGTGGATATTCCCGCCGGCCCTCGCTGTGCCCAAGGCCGAGGACTGGGATGCCAAGCTAGTGGCGATCGAGCCGCTGAACGCAATCTTGTCCCGGAAACCTTGGGTCATACTGGCGACAAAGATGCCGGACATCGGTCTGCCCCATGTCGGCTGGTTCGCGGATTTGCGGGGAGTCTGCAAGGAGTACCTCTCCCGGCATGGACAATCCATCTGGGAGTCAACTCATCACCTTTCCATTTCCATTGCCGCCGG
The DNA here is from genome assembly GCA_001887855.2 of Sclerospora graminicola. Taxonomy (NCBI): domain Eukaryota; phylum Oomycota; class Peronosporomycetes; order Peronosporales; family Peronosporaceae; genus Sclerospora; species Sclerospora graminicola. Next base: position 9,561 of record MIQA02007592.1, on the reverse strand, counting down.
GCGCGAATCTCCCGAGCTAGCTAAGTACCGGGCCGACCGCAAGAGCCGTCGAAACCGCGCGACTGAGGGCTGGATTAAGCTCTGCAACTTCGTGGTCGATGGAATCCAGCACGGCCACTGCGACTTGGATATTTTTCTCCACCCTATCATGCTACATCTGGCCAACCGCCGGGTGGAGAAAAGCGGGAACTCGGCCGAAGGCGGGACTTGGTATCCGGGGTTGGGTAAGTGTCAGGTTGCCACCCTCCAAGCTTCGCTCGATGCGCTCGATCAACAAGATCCGTGGCGCAACCAGTTTCGGCAGGATCCCGATCGTCACCCTGGCCTCTGCGTGCCCCGACTCCGGAACAAGTTTTGCTGAGCTTCGCCAAGGATGACCCACGAGGCTAGCCTTGCATACCCTTATCTTCTTCATTCGTTACTGGCTATTAACCTCGATAATACACTTTTCTTTCCATTTTTTACGTAAGTAACCGCTTGCTCATCTTCCTCGTCCGACTTCTCCCATCCGGCACCATACTGATTCGAAGACAACTCCGGAAAACCAATCCATCCGGCACCATACTGATTCGAAGATAACTCCGGAAAACCAATCCATCCGGCACCATACTGATTCGAAGATAACTCCGGAAAACCAATCGATCCGGCACCATACTGATTCGAAAAAAAGCCGGTCGGACCCGACTAGCTCCATCCACCGATTGCTCGGCTGAATGGTGTCAGCTGGTCCGGCCGTGCCTGTTGCCCTGGAGCCGGGCGGACTAATTCTCTGTCCCACCTTCTTCGTGGGTTTGCATGACCCCGAAGCGGTTCCGGCTCGCCCGCCGGCGATCGAACTCTCTCATTAAAGCTCCACAATTTAAATCCAGTTCGTCCACCCACGACCGCTCCTCGCAATTTTTCCACTGCACGAGAAACTCCCTGTGGATCCGCCCAAACCGGGTTTTCCGTCCGTTCCGGACGTCCAAAATTCCTTCTACCTCGTACTCATCCGGGTCTAACGGCTTGTCCCAACTGTCCTCCGGCAGCAGAGCTTCATCGAAATCCAACCGGTCGCTTTCCCCCGTAAGGCGTATATTCGGGCGGTCCGGGAAATGCTTAACCAACTTCAACTTGGAAACATGTACTATCGGGAAAACGCTGTATTCCGTGCCGGCCGTGACCAGCTTAACTGCATGATCCCCGACCAGTTCTGCCACTCGGAAGGGGCCATGCCACATATGCGCCAGCTTCCGTGCATAGCCCTCCTTGACCCGATCGAGATACAGCCACACCCGGGAGCCGGGCTCGATGCCGTGTTCCCTGGCGCGGTCGTTGTTTTGATCGGCGCGGTCCTTGATTGCTTGTCGGAGACGTTCGTTTACTTGTTCCCTCGCCAGTGAGTAGTGGCGTTGCACTCCCATCCTCCAGCGGCGGGCGTCTCTGTCCCGGCTTCTGGTGCACCCTATTGGTATGGCGGCTTCCAAAGTGGATCGGGGATCCCATCCGTAAGCCAAATAAAAAGGGGTGTCGCCCCTTACTCGGTCGTACGACGAGTTGAGAGCGAAAACCAGTCTCTCGGCATATTCATCCCAGTCGCATTGATCCGCCTCCACCACATACATCTTGAGGGCTCTGGTTAGGGTCTGAACCATTCTTTCGGGCTTTCCATTCGCCTGCGGGCGGTAAGCCATAGTGGCGCTCTGCTTCTGTCCTAGGATCTTATTGAAAGCTCGGAATACGTCTGCCATAAATCCGGGCTCCCTATCGTGCCGGATGACCTCGCTCGCCCCGAAGCGCCTGAACTCACATTCCTCGTAGCTTTGCGCAACCTGTTGGGCGGTACGGGTGGAGCTGGCCTTTGCTATAACCAGCCCGGTAAACAAATCCGTCCAGATCAGCAGCTCTGTATACCCGTTTCGAGATTTGGGTAAGGACGGGATATGGTCCATCGCGATAACTTGAAAAGGATAAGTGGCCTGTATGTTTCCAGGCGACCGCCCTCTGATGGTCGGCCTTTCCCGGTTTCGCAATCTGGACAGCTCCCCACGTAGGCCTGAACGCTACGGTAAAGCCCTCGCCAGTGGAAATGTGTCTTAATCTTGTGATATGTCCGGCCGATGCCCTGATGTCTCCCCTCCAAGCTCACATGGTAGTGATGGAGGATATCCGGCTGTAGAGTAGTGGGTACGACTAGCCGAGCAGATCTCTCTCTCTCGATCTCCGTCTGGTCGGCGTCTCGGTAGAAGAATAGTAGCCCGTTTTCGTCCACTTCATAATCCGGGGCCAACTTGAAGCATTCTTTAGCTTGTTCGGCGGTCAGTTTATTTATGTCTCCGTTAAGGTATGACTTGAGATCCACTATCCATTCTTCCTCGTTCTGCGCTTGGAGAATCCGCTCTGCTCGCAACTGTTGAACTATCCCCTCGGTCATTGTTTCTGGGGATAATGGGCCATCGGCTGAAGGACGACGCTTCTGCGATCGGGTAACAGCGTTCACCCAGTATATCTCCTCCGTGTTGGCCGGATGGATGATCTCGGGCAGCCGGTTGATCTCCGTCAGGTCTGATAACAGAGCCGGATCGGAAACCGTTACCCCTACGTTGTCGCGCAGGGCCAGCGTAGCCAAGTGATCCGCGCTCTTATTCCAGTCTCGTTTGACGTGCAGCAATTCGTGCTCCGGCCATCTCCGCAAGGCGGACATAACCCGATCATTTAACAGTCTCAGCCGTGGTGCCTTGCAATCTATCTCCCCTGTTATTTGCCGGATCACTAGGTTGGAATCACAGCATATGATGAGCCGCCCCTGTGTCTGGCCAGCCAACAGATCTAGGCAAAGCAACAGTCCTCTATACTCCGCTTCGTTCACCGTGATGCCAGGCGTGAAATCCGAGGCGGCCGCGACCACTTTCCATTCGGGCAGCTTCCACACAATGGCACTATAGGCCCCGACCCCTTTCTTTACACTCGCCGACCCATCGAAACTCAAAACCATTAGTTCCTCCGTGGGTCCCACTGTTGGCGGCGGCAATACGATAGCTTGTCGAGGCTGCTTCCGAGGTGCGATCGCTATCAGTGCTTCTTCCACTTCTGCCCTGGGGGTAATGCTGGCAGCCAGTGTGCCCAGTATTTCCTCTTCCCCTTTAGTACACTTAATCACTTCGAGGGACCACTGAGACAGCAGAGCCGCCCATCTTCCCAGCCGGCCGTCAATTCCATTCGCCGTCAGGAGCCATGATAGGGTCGACCGTCTGGATAGTACTTTGATAGGCCGAGACACCAGCATAGTATAACACACATCCAAGATCCGCAATAGAGCCAGAACTTCTTTATCCACCAATCCGTAATTGACTTCATTAACTTTCAGGGTCCGGCTGGTGAAGGTCACGGGACAGTACACTCCGTCATGATCTTGCACGAGAGCGGCCGAGATGGCCCACTTGTTAGCGTAGATGATGACCACCGGAGTCCTATTAACATCGAAATGTTTCAGGACCGGTGTGGTCGCCATCTTCGCCTTTAACATACCAAAGGCCACCATCGCCCGGGTCATGTGGTCGTCCGGGCCGGCCGCTTGTCTGGGCGGAAAAGGGCGCCTTCTCATTGGCTGAAATAACTGAAAAGGGCGCCTTCTCATTGGTTGATATTGCCGGCCCGGCTTGCGTCTCCGCTTGCCTATCCTGCTCTCTCAGCTTATGGTAATCCACCTCCCGCAACTCATACAAGACGGCCGCATAGACTGCAAAATCCTCGATGAACCGACTGTAATAATTCAGGCTGCCCAAAAAGGATTGCATTGCTTTTAGGGATCGCGGGAAAGGTAGATTACTCAAGGACTCCAAATCCTTCGGATTAGCTTCCAATCCGGCGATCGAAACCTGATGGCCCAAATAGGTCACCTTAGTCTTTCCCCAGAAACTCTTAACCACACTAATCGAAAGATTCCACTTTTCACACGTAATCATCAACTTCTCCACTTTGTCACACAGTAAATCCCAGGTAGTGGCCGTAACGAGAATGTCATCAATGTAAGACCGCCGCCCCAAAACTGAAGGTTTTGGGTCGGGGTCCGGGTCACCTTCGGCGAACACGTCATCGACCAGAGCCGGATCTTGATCCGCCTTGATCTTGAAGTATCCATACAGCGCGTTATCTATCAGCTGTTGATAAATCTGCGGGGCATTCTTCAGACCGAACGGCATCCGTTCCACTCGACCAACCCGAAGGGCGTCACGAACGCAGAGATTTCCCGTGCACGATCGGTCATAGAGACCACCCAGAATCCGCTGGCCATGTCCAATGAGCAATACCACAAAACTTTATCCAGGTCCTCGAGCAGGTCGTTTATCAGCGGCATCGGGTAAACCATTAGCTTAGTCAGCCGGTTCACCAGTCGGTAGTCGATGCACAGCCTTTTATCCACCCCATTCTTCTTAAAAATAACGAAGCCCATGGCGAGGTGGACGGCTGAATTATCTTGGTGGCTAGCAATCCCTTGATAAGCTCTGATAGCTTTTCCCGGTACTGGGGGGCGACTCTTCGGCATCTCTGTGCGACCGGCTTGGCGCCTCCCACATCAATATCACATACCGCCCCATGGGCGGCCGGGGGAAGTGCGTTCCCTGGTCCGATCAACAGATGTCGTCTTTTCCATATAATATCCTTCAATCTGCTGATCTCCTCCGGGGTGTTCACATCCGGGTCTCCCACTTGTAGATAGTCGATAGTGACTGCTGGGGGGCAGGGGGTCACCTCAGGTAGCACCGCCATCTGTTCTTCCATGCCTTCAACATATAGTTCGCCCCCTTCATGAATGCAGACTTGATCGGCTTCGGCCGCTTCCGAATTCTGCTCGGCCGGCTGGGCAAATCTGCATTCGGCTATTTCCGAATTCTGCTCGGCCGGCTGGGCCGATCCGCATTCACTTCGGTCGTCACAACCGTCATCGGGGCTGACCGTATATGCAACTCTGCTTGGTCCTTTCTCCCGACTCTGTCGTTCGTCCGTCTCCCTCCGAGTGGGCAAAACCAGTTCCGCGATCGGGGCGTAGCTTCGGTCAATACGTTCAGCCGGATCCGGCGACGGCCGGTTCCGCGTCAATATTTTAGTAGGGGTCCGGTACTCAGGCTTATCCACCATCGGAGTCTGGTCCTCTTCTAACTCTTCCTCTTCGCTGACCAGATCGGTGGTTGCCTGAAAAGCCAGGTTTTGCCACTCGATATAGCGTCTTGAGCCAACAGTGACATAGCCCGGCCGGCGGGGCACTTTATCCTCGGCCAGCCACATTCCAATAATCACATCTTCATGCAAGGTGAGGGGTTTTTCAGAGATGTTGGTCACGCTTATGAAGTTGAGGTGACCACTCCCTTTAACCACAGATGGTACCCAGCACTCGCCCCTTGTCAGCCATAACTTACTCCGTCGGTCGTGCGGCCGTAACATTACTTCCACCGCCTTTCCCACTGGCACCGTTACAAACTGACCTAGCTTGAGGAACTGGACGTAGGCGCCATATAAGGGCCGCCGGCCGGCCAGCTGGATCTGTACCTCGTCCGGCAACGTCAATGTTCCATGCGATAAGTCCAGCCGTATACCGGCCGGGACCATAAAATCCATGCCCAAAATTGCATCCTGCCCGGCCAGCTTGCCTACCCAGGCGGTAAAGTAATATACCAACGACCCAGCTAACGTAATCTTGACTCTTGTCCTTCCTTGGGTCATGTACGAACTCTCTCCAATGCCTATACATTCCTGCCGCTTCGTCTCGTCTATCTCACACCCCACCTTACGAGCAAAGGTGGTGTCTACGATAGACACTTCTGCGCCAGAATCGAACAACATGGTAGCTTTCTGGTTATTGATTTTTCCATCCGCCTTGGCCTGCTTGAACCATTTATCCGGCGAGTGATACTTCCAATAACCTCGCGACTCGCCAGGTAACAAGTTCAATTCCATTCGCACTTCAGACCGGGAATACTCATCCGTCCGTATACTGCTCACCAGGAAGGGGTCAGCCGTACCGGCCGGGGACCGGGTGACGTAATCGTCAAACTTACATGTATTGTCGGTTATCCTTTGCTTTGCTTCTTGATTATCCTCTTTACCGACATATGCATAGATACTAACACTAGACCGCTCGGCTCGAACCAGATTCCAACCTGGCGAGCGATCTAGTTTAACATCTTTTCCGCTCCGGGCGGCAACATTCCAGCATGCTTGGTCGGGACGTACCACTTCTTCAACAGGTTGTAAAATTCTTCCATTGGGCACAGTCCCGCCTCATGCACCTCTCCGCAAGCCTTACACGTGAACAGGCAGTGTTCCGCCGGGTGTCCTTTCCTCTCGCACTTCTTGCACGTCAGCCGCTTCCAGCAGCTCCGGTCGTCATGCTTGATGGACCCACAGTGGGTACACTTGCGCTTAGGGTAATCCTGGTCAGCTCGAGCCGGAAAACTCTTCGACTGACCAGAATCAGCTGGTAGCCTGGACGGCCGACTGGCTTCTGCCGAGAAAAGGTACCGATACTGTTCCTCCTCAGACTCGCCCCCAGATCGCTGATACTCCTCTTCCGAGCTAGTCGCGTCTGACTCTCGGGCGACCATGCGGACGGCTCGGGCCGTCCTGGTAGATGGCGGCCGGCCTCCTTGATCCGCGTTAAATCGGGACTTGAAACGGCCGGTTCCAACTGCCGCCTTGGGGCCTTGCTTCTTCGCCCTTAGGTACGTGCGCAACGTCACTTCCAGCTCCGTCGTATTCTTCACCCCCAGTAACGCCAGCTGGTTTGCCAGCTCCCGATCGTCCAACGTGCTGATGAACAGTTCCACGTGTTCGCGGGCAGCTTCCGACCGGCTGGTATCTTCTTTAACGGGAATACCAGCTCTCATGCCAGCGACATTCAAACGATGGAGATACTCCAGGGGGGTCTCATCCGGTCGCTTCTTGGAGTGGAAATATTGTCGCGCCGCTGACATTCCAGCTCCGCAGTATTGCTCCTCGAACGCACCGGCCAATCCCCTCCAATTTCCTCGGGTTTCCCGGCTGAGCTGTTGGATCCAGTGTTTCGCTGGGCCCTTCATCAAATCCCCGAAGATCAGGCATTTCTCATAGTCCGACGTCCGGTCTCTGAGAAATGCCGACTTCGTCTTGCTCAACCATCCTCGGGCCTGGTCCACGTCCGCGTCGCGTCCGGTGAAGTCTTTCAGCTCGGACGTGGCCGACATTCGCACCCTCGTGATCGCTCCTGAATCCGCGTCAAACGCTTGGGCCGAAGCCATATGGGCTTGGCGGGACATCCCCAGATCCAGGTCATCCGGATCGTAATGGTACTTGGCCGACCTGACGGATTCCATATCCACGTCGCTGAGAGACAGCTTCCTGTTCGTTGGCCGACGTCCGGTCCGGCGACCTGTCTGACGGCTCGGCGGGGCGGCATGGGGTTCACTTTGCTTGGACCGCACCGACTCCATATCTTCATCACTCGGCTCCCTCGCATAGTACTGGACTGGTTCGGGGGCCTGTGTTCCACGACGAGCGGGCTGGTCCGGTGACTTCGGACTGCCGCGGCTGGCGCTCAGCCGACGTTGCTCTTCCAAGTATCGCTCCATCATCGCCGAAAACATGTTCTGCAGGTGATCCGGCACCTGAGTAGCGACTTGAGGGGCGGCTTGAGGGGCGACTTGAGGGGCGGCTTGAGGGGCAGCTGGGCTGCCAGATTGGCATTCCTTCTTAACCCGTCCATCCGCGTCTTCGTCTTCCTCTTTCGGTTCTGGATCCGCCGTCGCTGTCCGCCAGGCCTGTACGCTGTACTGGCCGGCGTTCTTCCGCTCGGGCGTACCCGGATCCTCACGTCCTCCAAGTTTCATGGCTGTCGCCACACGCGCTGCTCCCCTTGGGCCAAGCGTCATGCGAGTGATACCCACCGATGAATCCGATGAGTCCGCTTCCGAAGGGGCAGACTCGTACTGCGAAGAGCCTGAGTGTATACCGGCCGGTTTGCTTGTCGCCGGCGGCGTGGACGGCGCCACTCCAGTCGTAGCTGTCATCTTTTTCGACGGCGGCGAGCAACCCACTAGCGGTACCAAGTGGTCGTGCAGGGCGCTGGACGCTTCCTTCAACTTGTCCATCTTCAGATCAAACAACTCGTTCGGATCAAACACGCCGGTGTTGATGCCGGCTTGTTTAAGTTGGTCGAATAGTCCTCTAATGAGGGACACGTGGCCGTCTGAGAGAGTTGGGGGAGAGACGGGACCTTTCAATCCGCCTATGATCTTCGGCCGTGTTATTTTTATTACCTTGTCCGTCCGCAAGAACTGCCCCAACTCGTGAAGGTGGAAAGCACGCTCCAAATCGACATCCGTCGATAGGCCGTCCTGCTTCTCTTCTTCCTCTTCGAATCGCGGTTTGCCTTTGTAAGTCGAATAGTCCAATTCCTGCCAATCCGGTTTCTTTAGGGGTAGGGGGGCCAGATCGCGACTTGGTCCCGATCCGGCCGGCTTCCCACTCCGGTCGTATCCGACTTCCGCTTTTTCTTCTTTTATCTTTTCTTTTATATCCAAAATATGCATTCGTTCGTTAGGATCATGGTCGGAACCATGATCCTTCCTCGGACTATGGCGACTTGCACCATAGTCCGATCCGGCTCCATCCGTGTAGCGGCCGGCACTGCCGTAAGTAGTACCGTAATCCGCCCCCGGCGGAGCCTCTAGGGGAGTAACTTCTTCTTTAATGTCAACCTCGAACTCCCCCAATCCGAGGCGACCATCGCATCCTTCCATCTTCAGCAGCATTGGGGGCGATATGCCTTCCCCCAATGCACCCGACACAACATCGTCAACAAATTTGACAGGTTTAGGTCTTTCGCCCGCTAGGGACTCGCGGTGATATCCAGGGTCACCAAGAGATCCGGGCACGCGCACCATTGTGGTGTAGTCGCTCTCAGAAAATCTTCCTGAGACGCGAACACCCACGGGGGTCCCAGACGACTGACTACCGGAGGGGGTACTCCGTCCATCCGAGTCATGATCCGATCCGGCTTGAGGCCGGCTGGATCGGTCGCTTCCATCCGCTTGATCGCGACTGCTCGAATGTTGCATGTTAAAAGCTCACCTTGTGTACCCGTCAGTACTGGGTGGTTAGCTCTCTTGATGGACCCTAGGGCGAAAAGTGTAAATCCGTCCAATAGGGAGATGAAGTGTAGGACTAGGGGTAGCTCCTGGGCGGAAATCGTCACCGGGGAGCTCGTTGGGTAATATACTTGAACTTTGTATAGTGCCGGCTGGGCCGAGAATAGTCGATCGGCCAGCTAAACCAATAGGACACTTGAAGTTTGTATAGTACCGGCTGGACCGAGAATAATCGATCGGCCAGCTAAACCAATAACAATGAAGGGCGAATCCAAATGTGTATCCACAGAAGGCCAAATGTCACCACTTTCCAATACTTGATACCGTGTTCAAAACACGGGCGACTTGAGGTGAGTATACGAAGTCGCCACGACTCCCGGTCAGGGGACTTCCGGTGGGTTAACTTAACCTTCCCCGGGCAAACCAATAACAGCAAGAGGTGACCTTGTTAGCCCTCTGC
>MIQA02007589.1:3001-16652 GCA_001887855.2 Sclerospora graminicola | reverse complement strand
ATTACGTCTGAAATTGAACTGTGATATTTCTACTCAAATATCACTTATGTAATGGCACCCCATTACAGTCGGTCTCTAAGTTTAAGATACCGGGAATAAAATTTTGAGAGATTCGTTTGTTTTTTGGAGTAAATTTGTAAAATTTAAGTTACTCTACGACACAAGCGTCCATGAAAAAATTAGACATCACTTAGCAACGTAGATTAATGAGCTTACCTGAGGCTGCATAAACACGATACGTGCACGCTCCTTCTCGCTCGTCTTTGCGTGCTCTCTTGAAGATTGCACGCCTCACTTAAACTCTTCGCGCCATACGCGCGCCGTGCAAATTGTTGATAAGTGACATATGCAAGTGCAGACACATGGTCGTTTATCAACTATTCGTATATGGGGAAATCGCTAATCGGTACCCTAAATTAGCCATCAATTACTAATCAGTACCTGTTTACATAATTATTGCTAATCGGTACCCAGACCCGCTCTTTTTGCTATCAGTCTTGCTGATCGGTACCCTGCGAAAAACAAGTGCTGGTATTCAATAACTGAATGACGCAAATGAGTATTGGTGAAGGCGAATAAGTTTATTTGACGCTCATTCTTTTGCCTGTGCAGTCGGTTAGCCGGATTTGTACATTATGAAAAACAAGAAGTATTTCAGTTATTGAAGTATTTGCGCAATCGTTTGGTAGAAAATGAGTTGTATTCTTTCGGTTCCCAAATGCGTTTCAGAACCTTACGACGTATTTTTTCCTTGGGGATATCTAAGATTTCAATGAGGCTATGTACACAGCAATTTTTGTGCAACTCTAACATGACATTGTTTGTACTAATTGCTGTTTTTTTAAGGATGATTAGACATTTACTGATTATTGTAACCATCTTTTACGAATCGGTGGCGGAACTACTCCGCCAAAAGTTTGGAGATACGTGCAATGTGTGGATAGTGAAACCCAGTCGCTTTAAGCATGGAGCCAACAGCAGCTAAATTTGTTGCTACGAATATAAAAATATGGTGTAGCTGTTACGTGAAAGATCGATTTTGCTTTGATGTGTCAAGTACACCTTTTTTCAGTCATTTGCACCAAACCCGCAATCATTTGCACCTCGCCTCAATGATTTGCACTGTCGACTCTTAAATGTTTATATTTTGCTATTTATCGTACTTCAGAGGTTATTTCATTTAGTAAATTGCACAAATTCCTTAAAGGCGTGACGATGATGCTCGCACTCGCCATTGAGCTGCGCTTGTCGCTGCTCCATCTTCTGTTTCTCTGCCTTGAAGCGATTGTCAAGTTCCTCCAGTTGCGCCACCTTTCCTTGACTACGTTGAGTTGCTGCAGCGACTTCAGCATCCTTGGTGCAGAGTGCTTCCGTAGCCCCTACTAGCTGCCACTGAACGTCCCTGATCTCGATCTTCAGCTGCTCAAGCTGGCTAACTCGCCTGCTGCTGTTGATTATTACCTACATCACGTACAGTACTCGCTGAAATTTGGATGGCGTAAAATCGATGATTAAAAGAAGAAAAAAGCAGAATTATTGTATAAAGCATTTTTTAACCGTTTGCACACCTTGAGAAAGTAAAGCGGGAGCGATCTCCATACAAGGTTGCTCACTAAGTATAATTTCTGTCGAGTTGTCACGAGACACAGCGGTTTCATTCTTTAACAGTGGACTCGAACTCTTGATGTCTTCAGCGCACTCGTAGTCACACTTTTCGGTGGTGCTCTTGCCAAAGTTTTGGATCCAGCAGTTTTTATACGTGCTCGAGCTGTTGAAGGCGAATGCAGCACTCATCATTTGTAATCGCCGAAGATGCTGGCGCGATGGCCGGCAGAGTTCATCCAGGAAGACATGACAGCATTAACGCTCTTTTGGCAAGCAGCAACGTTTTCTCCTAAAGCGATTCATTTGTAGCCTGTGGCAATCACTCGCATTGACATTGCGAATCCATCAGAACCTGTATGGCTCATAAAATTGTTCGTAGCCATGTCATTTGCTTGACGTTCTGATGCCGCCATAAGCTTTATGTTAATACAAAGAGCTTGAAGTCCGTTAGCAGCTCGCTGTTCGTTCACCCGAGCCAACAGGGTAGCAGCAAACTGACTTGTATCCTCGTATAATGCTGCTTCGCTGGAGTATTCCTGGCGAAGATTTTTTAAGACCTCTGCACTTGCAATTCCTGTTAAGACCAAGCGGATAACCAGCAGCTGGGTCATCAATACCATTATTGTTTGTTTTTAGTGCTTGCTTTAAATGCTGCAAATTGCCGCTGTCGCCGTACATTTTGCGGCCACGATGACTCCGTTAATAGTGTGTGCTTCCGGCCATTCTCGACGAATATCTGCACAGGCGCTGGGAACAAAACTGTGTTAATATGGGATCTACGCTCCGGTCCCTGCGCACAAACTTTCAATGGACACTAAAATGCGTGCAGAAGCGTTGCATTTGCTCTAGCGCCGCCATTCACTGACCCAAAAGGTAACGTAGGCGTATCGATGCATTATGTCCAACGGGGATAGAGCGATTCGGTGGGGCTGTAGGTACCATTGGCGCATATCGAGCCGATATATGCGGTGACTTATAGTTGATCTGTATCACTTGAGACAAAGGCGCATACTTTGACCGTCCCATTAATTGTTGATTAATACTTCGCATACCAGCTGATACTTTCTCAGCGTTAGCTGCTGAAGTTGTCCGTCGAGCTTTATCAGCAAACTGCTAAACGTATGAAAATTGACACATAAGAATGAGCCCATAAAGCCAGAATTATATTAAACACACATCCAACTCACTGGCGTTACGTCCTAAACGGGGACGATTAAGGTCCTTCAGAATGTTACGCAGTTCTGGTCTATGGAGCTGATTGAGACGTGACCGGTGGCTGTGCTGGTCAACTTCATCGCTCATATTTGTAACTATGAGCTATAGACGCAGATCTAAAGTCTGATAGGTGGAGACGTTTCGAGCTCTTCGAGCAAGCGTCGCTCTTCTCCCTCGTGTTCCTTGTCTCTCCATCGTCGATCGCTCACAACTGTACTGTAATGGTATGGTCGTCATCATTTCAGTAAAATATGTGTTTTATCTTGATATCATGTTTTGCAGTGTATCATTTTCAGTATATAATGGTGCAAATCATTGAGGCGAGGTGCAAATGATTGCGGGTTTGGTGCAAATGACTGAAAAAAGGTGTACAGTGGGAAGGAGGATAATCAATCGTTTCAATGTTTCTTATCTTGATATTTCGACATGTTGCGCAACAAAGCACTTGTCGTGTTTAATGCAGAATAAGCGAGCAGCGTTAAGACAGCAAGGAGGTTCGTGAAATAGTTCATTTCTACCTTTCGGGTACCGATTAGCAAGGCTAATGGCAAAAGAGCGGGTCTGGGTACCGATTAGCAATAATTATGTAAACAGGGTACTTGACGGCTAATTTAGGGTACCGATTAGCGATTTCCCCATTCGTATATAGACTTAGCAGCGAGGATATCGCCACGCAATTCATAGTGATCGGCGAATGCAATTGAATTTTAGGGTCCTATATAAGAGGGTGATGCGTGGTTAGCGAAAACCGATGGGTGGAAAGCAAATCCCTTCGAATATTACTCTAAACCAGGGCAACGTGCGCAGGCGGGTTACTTAGGTGAATAGCCCTGTTGTCCCCCTTGACATCTAACGGATCACTTGCATGATAATTTTAGCGTTTGTGGCGTTTTACGGTAGTATAAAAAAACACCATGGTATTTCCAACTAGCTTAAGACGCACACGTTGCCTCGAGAGAGGACTAGCGACTCGAGCGTGGCGCATGGACAAGTATAAATTATCTCCAGCACTTCAAGAAGATTTCGGCTTGCCGTTGTTAAGATGTCGTGCAAAAAGATTTGAAAGTGTGTATGTTGCTGAGGAAATCTTGCTGTGCTTCGTGTAATGCTAATGTTGAGTTGCAATATGATTTGCACAAGTCTGCTAAAAGTACACCTAAATGAGCTAATTTTTTGCGTAATTTTAGCATTGATCAAAAGTTTAACCTAACCTCTTTAGCATTTTGAAGACGCTTAGGACTGGTAGATTATGGTAAATTCGGATCTTAAGAGGTCTTTGAAACGACTAGTATGCAGCAAGACTCGACCGACCGGCTCGTAAGTTTCCAGCTTCAAACATTGTATAAATTGGGTATATTGGAACGCGGTTTAGACGATGAAGAGCAAAGCAGAAGCTGCACAAGAGGATTGCATCCCCATGACGCTTTTCTACTAGCGTTTCCGCCTCCACCAGCTATTTATTCTGGAATTAGTCACAACCCGGAACGCTCATGTAAGAATAGCAGTAGTCAAGCCATTGGACTGTCCACGTCTCAAATATTTGGACTTTCACGGTATAAACAGCACTATGACCTTAACGGAAGGACAAGCTTGCGGTCATCAAGTTCATCAGTAGATTTGCCTCAGAATTTTAAGCGAGACCGTCAAACACTTCAGATTTGTTTTCGGTATTGGGTAAAAATTACCAGATATCGTAGAGATAGAGATAGTATACGAGCAGCAGCGAATGACTATTCACTGCATAACGTACTTACTAAATGGGCACATTTCCTGAGGCAGCGGCGACACGACCATAAAATCGAGCGTATTTTTAATAGCTGGAAAATTAGTCGAGCGATTGCGCACTGGGCGAACTGGAAACAGCGCCGTCATACTTTGCGACAACTGCTGAAAAAGGGTCGGAGATCATTCAGGGGTCGATTGATGTGCCAACGAGTTTGGCAAAGATGGATATACTTTACTAAAGAAAGTCAGTATGTCCACGATATGTTAACCAAGCGGAAAGATATCTTTCATTATCGCCTTGTACGTCGTGTCTGGACGGAGCTGCGTCTTCTCCATTTTCGAGGTCGTCATAATCGATTTGTGCTGTACAAAATGTTTAAACATATGCGTGAATATTACGAGATACGGGAGCAGCATCGCTTATTGTACGCAGAGCATCATCAAAAGGCAGATTTAAAACGAAAGCATAGACTGTGGCAGCGATGGCGAACTTTTATTTGTTTGAAAAATGACGAGAGACTTTTGTTGTGGAAGGTACAATATGAAGTCAGACGAAGAAGATATTTTCGTTTGTGGTGTGAAGTATCCCAAGGTGCAAGTTACACAAAGCAGCTACGTTCCAAAATTTCATTTCGAATAGTGAATCAACACTTTTTGGCTTGGAAAATGTTGACAAGAGCCAGTCGGGTTGGTCGTGAAACAGGAAAATTGCATCAAAAGCGTTTGATGGCACTTTCTCTTAGGTTCCTCAAAATCCACGCAAACTTTAATGTCCGTTGTCGTCGCGCAATGCTTGTGATGATGAATCGTCAAATGGCTACAGCTATAGAAAAATATCAACTATGGGTCACAAAGCAAAAGCGCAGAAGAGCTGGAACTTGTCTACTCCAACAAATGTGGCACAAGCGTCTCCTTCAATGGGTCTGGTTGACAGGTTTGGAAAAGGTTTACCGAAAGAGATTAGCATGGAATCAGATGCGCAGACATCGTATAGCTCGATATTTTCGTGATTGGAAACAGTTCCAGCAACAACGCCAAATTTGTCGTTTCCAAAACAAACAAGCTGAGGAACTGCAATGGAAGTTGTGCTACATGAAAGCATTCGCAGGTTGGAACATTTATCTTAAGTTGCGCTCAGATCATACTCAACGGCTACGTAAGGCTAAAGAACACTATCACATGCAATTGCTTCGCCGGGGAATGGCTACACTGTGGAGCTTGTTACCTCAAAGCGCTCATAGTTCACCACGGGTCCACTGTCATCGTCAACTCATGCGCTCATCAAATCATGAGTGTCGTTCATGTACACAATCGCGGATAAAGATATCAAAACTACCACGCCATCTACGCCAGAGTCATAGCTATCAGAATCCAATATGCAATCCAAATCGTCAGATATGGGATAGGTGGATACAATTTTTGTCTGTACGTCGGCAACGTCATCATAGTGACCGGCATTATCAGACGCGTAGAAAGCGCCAAGTATTGTTAAACTGGAATCGCCAAATAAAAATACGTGCTTTGAGCTTACGCAAACGTAAGAAATCGCTTGCCGAGCATTTTAATTTATGGAAATTATGCGTTCGAGAGAGGAATAGAGTTGGTATCGTTTGGGATCTAGCACAAAAGGTATACGAGCGAAAGTTGTGCACTCGAGTTATTCGCAGTTGGCAAAGTTGGTTAACACATTTGCGTCAAGTCCGCCAAACTGGTAAACTCTTACACCACCAGCGCGAAATTAAGTGTCAGACAACGCGTTTCAGCTGCCAAGATGTCATTCAGTGCGGCTTTCGATTTAATGGTAGCCGAGAATGGGAGTTGTTACGCGCTTGTTTTATAAACTGGTACAGACACTCTGTGAAGCAGAAAAAAATTGCCCAAAAGCTGGCCTACTTCCATAAGTCTGACGGCCAATTTTCAAATTCGAGGCAACAAACCAGCAGGACAATCCGATATGCAATAGTTCCGCTTAAAATGATACAGGCTCAACGATACTGGTCGCGTTGGAAATTGTTTCATACTGTTGGCTGTATATTTCGAAGGTGGCGTCAAGTTGCTGCGGCAAAAGCAAGCAGCAATAGTAGGTTGGAAATGCACTTACGCATATTTGGAGATTTTAGGCGCCAGAGGCTCTATGCATTTGTTATGAAGGAGTGGAAATATATGATCCAGCGACTGCGAAGTTTAAAAGAAAAACAGTCATATTGGAAACATCAAGTAAATCGTGAAATGGAAACTAATCGGTTGAAATTGGATCAGGCATCTCGGTATCGTTTGATGCATTGGTATCGAAGGTGGTGCAATGTTCACAACCAAAAAAATAAAATTGCAAGCGACCATTTCTGCAATCGCCTACTTCATAATGTAGTAACGTCCTGGTGGAAGATCACACTTCACTTAAAGCAAGATAAAGTATTAAAGAAGACACAGCAAATGATCGTTACACCGTCAAAGGATCACCCTCGAAAGCAACCGCTTTCAGTCCAAACAAAAGTCATTAACAATCAGAAAAAGAGGCTTCAAGAAAATAGAATGAAAGTGGCCGTTAAAGACAGTAATAGCACTCGGCCAGAGCTGATACGGAGAATGCTTGACCCTGGTGAGGATGTAAGTTATTCACGATTATTCTATGAAAGAAGTGGCAAGGAAAGTTTGCCGAATAATGTGCTGCGTGCAAACTGTCAAGTGCCGAGTCAACAACGTCGTCATCGAGTTTGCAGCACTTACCAATCACGCCTAGTTGAGCACAGAAATGAAGCGTATGATGATTCTATGAATATCGTTGAAGGAAATACAAAATCTAGGCAACCGATTGACAGCAAAAAAGATATTTGTCTTTCATCTACACGTGGAAAAAAAGCACAACTTAGTCAATGTGTTCAAGTTCTACCTGAAGTTAACAAAAGCAAAACCCATCATCATGACCACTACTTTGCGCCAGATCAAGCCACCGATATCCCCCTACCAAACAAGAAAGCGTTCACTAAAGTTGAAGGGTTTGCAGAAAATAATAAATGTGGTACCGTCGGGGAACAAGCGACTGACTCCGTTCCTTTCATACAAAACTTGAAACCTTTAAACCAACCTCACGAAAGAGATGCGAATGTGCTCGCCCCAAGCGCAAGTACCGCAAATGAAGGGAGTGGGAATCCACGGCCCCACAGACACGCACAGGAAATCCGTCATGGCTGTAGCAACGTTCACCAAGCTACAGCTAGCTTAATAGTAAAGAATGGCGGTGTAGGTCGACACCATGAAGCAGTCGTGAAAAAAATGCGAGCTGATCAGTGTAAAAAGGGGATCAAAACTGTAAATGTCAGCAGCAACGAGGCCACACCACTGGCTCACATTCTTCAGCTAAATGTTGGTGCTAGGACAGAGTGTGAAGAAGGTCGTGCTGGCAATAAATCTCAATGGAATGGTGATATAATTTGTGATGAAAATGCGCTCAAAAATATCGTCCGCTATTATGTTGATATTGTCTTGGCTGATGTGAGCGAGATGCGTGGCGATCAACTGCAAGGAATGAGAATACGCTCCTGTTTTCGTATGGTTCGCGATCTTGCACTCTTTCGAAACGATTTTTACATTGATGAGCTGCTGAAGGTCTATAATGCCACTTTCCAAGACAATTCAGATCTAGTACTCGTTAAAAATGAAGAGCAATCGAAATTTGAATGTTTTCTGGAACAGTTGGTTAAAATCCATCCCGCATATCGCAAGTACGTCCGTAATTTTCGACAAAAAAATCTATTGTCTGTTCCGCTAAATGCGTCGTGTTGGATAGCGCAAGAACACTTGCGATCACTGATTCTGCGACAACGCAAAGCTAGGTCTCGACCAGAAGATACAAAGACGTACTGGATTTGGGAACCTTTGTCTACCGACATCGATGCTTCTCTAGTGATATTGCTTCCTACAATCACAAAATACATAAAAGTGCTTGGACAGTTTTTCCTTCGCCAAGCTGTTAAAAGCTCTACACAAATGTATGGACCGCACGACTATCGAGTACACAGTACGGCATTTATCGACCTGATGAAGCAAAATCAAGTATTTCCGCAGCTATTCCACCGCCGAGAACTTGAAATTGCAGTACGATTATCGTGTTGCTCTTCTCCTGAGACGGGGGAGCTGAACTTCCCAGAATTTATCGAGGCATTGGTGCGCTGCTCCTGCAATCTTCGATGTGGAAAAGACACAGAAACGAAAAGTGGAGGCGACGTCGATAGTGATGTCACGGTTATTGTTATCAAGTTTGTCATGTTGATATTGGCGATGGAAGGTCAGGGGTCTGTACTAAGGAAGCGGAATGAAGACATAAGTGTTGTTTTGGGATATTTAGAGCAGAAACGCAAGAAGAAACAAGCCGAAAAACATTTGCGCTTTCATAAGCTACTGGCGAAAAGCAAGCGAGTGACGAGCAAACAGCAGTCTCGTCCCGTCAAGAATAAAGCAGAACTTCAGCTTTTCAAAAATTCACCAGCCAAGTCTACCGTCCAATCACATGATACGTTTGCCGAGTTAACCGAGTCGTGGGATGAAACCAGTCCTGATCGTAGCATGACAGGCCCAATTGTGCTCGAACCACAGACAAATCAACCCGAAAATTTAGTGTCGCCCCCTCCACGAATTTGTGGTGAAAACGCTAACGATTGTCGACATCGTAACGAGAATGACGATACTGTAAGTGCTCATAAGAACTCACCTTCTTTAAGCAAATCGGTTTTGGCTACAAGTGCTGAAAATGCGATAGATATTTCAACTGATGCTAATACTACTCGAGGAATTGAGATGGTTAAACAAAGTACGGTATTACCTGCATCAACTGAGTGCGATGCAAACCTCACTGATCGATATGAACACCAAAGAGATTCGTCCCATGCTATTAATTCAAGGAATCTTGGATCGGCAGGAAGCAAAGCAGAAGTTTTGTTTGAAAAAAAAAATCATACATGTCAATCCCTCAGCTCTATGATAATCAGCGAGGAGAAAAAATCGTTTTCGGAAATTCCTACTAACATCGAAGACATTATAAAGATGTTTCATCAACCGAGCTTTACGGGCAATAATAACAAAGGTGAGCAGACATCCAACTTTATTAAAGGCTATACAGTAACTAATCATTTCGCTTATGAATTTGAAGGCATACAAATCCAAGAATGTAATGGGGCAAACGAAGCAAAAAATGAGATTCGTACATACTTGTCAGGGCATGTTCCATCACTAGATGATTTAGCTCGAGGCACGTATCCGCACGACTACAGCGATTGGCAGATTGGGAGCGTGTCCAACTGCAAAGCTCCTGTAGCCTCTGAAGTCAAAGTCCGGGATCCAATGCTGCATTTTCTGACAGAAAGCGAGCACTTTTCAGAATTCTCAGCGGCGAAATATTTTGTCAAAAATGAGACAGATATGGACAAACCGTTTCTAAAATAGTCAATAACACAGGTATCATATCCTCTTTGCTATTACGCTGCGTTATATGTTGTCTAACTTGTTTGCATTCTGTAGTGGTCACGATTTCTCGAAAACTGGTACTATAGCTCAAGAAAACTGAACCACATACGCTGCAGCATAGACAGATCACGAGAGCGGAATGCATAAAATACGACTACACAAGTAGACTCATTCAAAAAGACCAGATGCGTCGCGCGCATTACCAGGTCGGATCTATATAAATTCAGAATCTACGTCGTCGAAATACGGGTGGCGAAGTGCTTCTTTTGCACTGATTCTTGTGGCCGGGTCATACCGCAACATAGACTTAGAAAAATACACAACAACACTCCATGTCAGCTAATCTGTAAAGGACACTGAATGAAGCCCGTACCTCCAGCAAATTTAGTCCACTCTCGTCCAGCTGACAAAAAAGCTCCCGCATGTTTCTCTTCTTCCACTTTGGAAATGTAGATGCGTAGTCGCGCAATTTCGTGACACCTGGCCACAAAGCTTCGTTTGGCGTGCCGAGAGTTCTTAGTCATTTAGTTACAACAAGGGTTAGCTCGATTTTGTTAGATATCCCAGCACCAGTACCAGTCCACATACCTAAAAATACGATAAAGTTGGTCAATCTCAGAGTCGCCCGGAAAGAGCGGCTTCTTCAAAACCATTTCGGCAAAAATGACCCCGACAGACCAAATATCCACTGGAGGAGAGTAAACCTCTTGACCAAGCAATATCTCGGGCGCCCGGTACCACAATGTGACCACCTCGTGTGTGTATTTTTTGATCGGAAGACTAAAAGCTCGCGCTAGACCAAAGTCGGCGATTTTTAGCTCACCTGTCGTGTTAACCAACAAGTTTTGTGGCTTTAAATCTCTGTATCAGTAAAATTAATGCCAACGGCAGCAATAAGGTTAGATCAATAATTATAACATTTTGACTGTAGCTCGCACCGATGCATGATGCCGCGCGAGTGTGAGAACGCCAATCCTTTAAGCAACTGGTACAGAAAACTCTGTCCAACAGCAGCACAGTTTTCATAAGTTTTGCTTTTTCCCCTTTGCCGCTAATTAAAGCAGACCTTGATCTGACTAGGCTCAAGCTTGCCAAGTTTGTGTTCCATGTGTCTCTTTAGGTCTTTGTCCATGAACTCAAACACGAGGAAGAGCTTACCATCTTCCTGTAGACAGTCTAGCAGACTATTTATGGTCATTTCACACAAGACATGTATGCTTTTAATTAATCCAATGAGAGCCTTGCCTGACGATGTTCGGGTGCTCAAGCTCACGCAGCACCGAGATCTCACGCAATGCCGTACTAGGAATGCCATCATCTTCCGTCTCCAGACGAATGCGCTTAAGTGCTACCACCTTTTTAGTTTTAAGATCCAGTGACTTGTACACAACGCCGTATGTGCCTTCGCCAATAGATCCGCCCTTTTCAATGCGTTGGTATCGTTCCATGCTTACAATGACTTGCTTTTTTAAAAAATCTCCCGCGTTTTTTTAATTGGCGGAATGGATACTCCCCATCTGTGTGCAGAAATAGTCTGTGTTCGGAATTAGTCTGGCACAGACTATCTCTTAGCCAATCAAATTGCTCTATAATGTATTTCAAGCGCCCTGATTGGCTAAAGAGACGAATTACACGGTTTATTGCCGATTTTTTTAGGGACCAACTACCGTAGGTGCACACCCCCTTTTTGACCCCTTGTACCATAATGTAGGTACAACAATCCGTAAAAGAAGAGCAGCTTTGTAGAGCTTTATTCAAGGCGTGGGTACCCTTCCGCTAATATCTACGATTTTGAAGACGCTCTTGCTAAATTAGAAAGAGATAAAAGCAAATAATGCAGGCCAAGAAAACTTAGCTGGTGCATAACCATTGAACACTTGTTATATAAGTCTTTGATGAATGGCAATAAAATTGTACCAATATAGATTTAGGCAGCCTCTAGAGCTGCGAATAGCCTGGATTGTGTGTTGGTCAAAATCTGACTCGGCGTTACAGAAGGGAAACACTAAGGGCACCGCCTAAAATTGATTTGGGCACCCAATCGGACTTAGTCAAATACTGTATATGGTGTATGGTGTAAATATAAATGACGCTTAGAAAGCTTGCTGCGCACCGAGTGTTATTAAAGCTACCTGAAGTATTATATAATCTTCAACGATGCCAATTCACCTCGCGCAAAAGATTGTCGTTGTCTTCGTGGATGGTAAGACAGACACCAAGTTACCAGCGCTCGATGATGTGGCAGCACGAGGTTGTAGTGGCTTCCTTGTGCTCTCTGACCCATATTCTAGTGACCTGCTGGTTCTACTTGGCGCTCAAGGAGAAGAAGGAGTCATAGCGTGCGTACAAAGTTTCATTTCGAGATTGTCTATTTTAGTTAAAAGGAGTCGTATTTATTGATGGTAGGTATCCAAAGGTGGCCATTTTCTTTTACAGCGCTTCAGATTCGGCAATACAACTTGCTCAAAAAGCAGGGGTCACATCGGTTTACAAAGTCTCAGAACATGAAAATGATGCCAAGAGTCACATTATCTCGCTACTAAGTGACCCGAAAATCGTCCAAGCTCTAGCTTTCGTACACATTAACTTAGCCGGTGGCTCAATTCTGCCTGCTGATTCCTGGATTGATTCTCTCGTGTCGGAGTTAGCAATGCAACAGCAAGACGATGGCAGCAGCAAGTTTTTTGTGTCCATCGTTTAAGGTGCTAGTCAACCAATGCTAAAAAAAAAAACCATCGAAGCCTCATCCTCTGCGAGCACAACTGAGCTATCAAAAGTGGGACCACGAGTATCCAGACCAAGAGGGCGAACACGCTCCACGATGCCTCATGTTCACTAGTTTTTGTCAGGATCAGACGCGTCGTGATGGTGTGCAAACATTTAACGAAGCAGAGATCGACAAGCTTGGCGGGTATGGGGCAATGGACGCACGCGTCTTGATGAAGGAAATAGCCTTCTGTCTTGCCAAATATGGTGCCTAACAACCCAACAAATACATGTATTAGGGTAACTATATAGGGTGACGTTTCGTATTACAGTGGTGAATTATTGATGACTTAGTTAACATTGATTTGGATGAAATATTTTTAACAGACCTGCGTCCTCGTTTCTTTCAAACGCACATGTTGTCATTATACAAGTGTTTTGCCATTACAGGATTAATCTAATAGAGCCTTTTATGTCGTGAAATAAGTTCGGTTTATTTGACTAAGTCCGATTGGGTGCCCAAATCAATTTTTGACGGTGCCCTTAGTGTTTCCCTTTTTTAATCAAATATACTCCTCCCACCGTAATTAGTCTGTGTTCGGAATTAGTCTGGCACAGACTAATTTAGGTGAAGAAAAATTAGTGAGTTCTCAAAACTTCCTAATTAGTCTGGAACAGTTGGCCCCCTGTACCATAACGAAGGTACAACGTACCGTAAAGAATGATGTCAAAAGCAGAGCAGCTTCACAGAGGGCGGGGGCTTCCTGCAAATCGATCCCGCTGATATCAATGGTTTTGAAGACACTCTTGCTGAGGTAGAGATATCGTAAGATAGATTGATACAGGTCAAGAAAAATTAACCATTACATTTTTGAACACTTTTTCAACTTGCTTTTTTATAAATGGTAACCAATATAGATTTAGGCAGCCTTTAAAGCTG
>MIQA02007588.1:0-10771 GCA_001887855.2 Sclerospora graminicola | reverse complement strand
AAATTTGTATGTAGTGGTCCACGCTGTTTTGTTAGCTTGGAATTTCATTTTCATCGAAAGTCATCTTGTAATTCCAACACTCCTTCCAAAACTCCGGGACCTCCATGCAACCACATGCAGTTTTCCACATCAACACAGGTACGTAACTTCACTCCATACCGTCCAGCTTAGTGATGCCAGCTAGTTCCGACCACAACCGATAAGAATCAATAAAGGAAAACTTAAATCAATCCAATCTGGTTACGTAGCTCTCCAATCCTTGCAGCGCTCAACGTCTTCGTCAAAAGATCAGCCACCATGTCAGCACTCGATACGTGCTCCGGCCTCATCTTGCACTTCCTCGTGTAATCTTTCACGAACTTCAACTTCACGTCGACGTGTTTTGTGCTCGCAGCACTCGCTTCGTTCAACAGTTGTTTGATGGCAGCCTGATTGTCTATCTTCAAGACAATCGGCGCCCGTGAATTTATGCCAATCTCACCAAGCAATTATCTTATGCCCAGCGCTTGCTTCCCACCGACAGCGGCAGCCACGAATTCTGCCTCGGCTGTCGATAGCGCGACTGCACCTTGTTTCTTGCAGCTCCACCCCGCCACAATGCCATTCACGTAAATTACACTTGCGCTGATGCTCTTGCGGTCGACCTTGTCAGCCGCAAAATCCGCGTCACTGTAGCTAACTATGCGCACAGGCATAGCTTCGCCATCATCATGTTTCAATTTCAGCTTTAGAGTCTTTGTACCCTTAAGGTACCTCGCGACTCGCTTCGCCATCTTGAAATCAAAAAACGTCGGTGCATGTGTCCTTCTGGTCACCTTATGCACCGCAAATGCAATGTCCGGACGCGAGCACCGTGAGATCCATAATAGACTGCCGACCAACGATTGGAATTCCCTAATCGTGTGATTTTTTCCATCTTTGATCGCCGTCAAACGTGAATCCAAATTTTCAGGAATTTCTTCTTCCATAATCGGGGTCCTCACGATGTTCGCGTCCTTTAGTCCGTGCTTGTCCAACATTTCGTCAATCGTGATTTCTTGGTCAATCCAATATCCACTCTCCGGATCTTCTCCGATCCGCATGCCCAAAAAAATTTCGACCTTTCCAAGGTCTTTCAATTCCAGAACTGCCATTTCCACAAAGAAATTTTCGACCAATCTTCCATCAGTGGCGGTCACTAGTAGGTCGTCGACACAGACTCCCACTAGGACCGAACCACTGTCATCACTTCGAACAAAAATGCAAGTGTCAGTGAGACACTGCATAAACTTTAATTCCACAAGGGTGTCTCTTAGTAATTCGTACCAGAGACGCCCCGCCTGTTTTAATCCGTAAAGATTCTTTTCCAACTTCAATACCACATCGTTTTCAGTCTTCGCACCTAACTCTTCGAGCTTTTCCTTCGGTATCTCCATTCCCTTGGGCACCTTTAGATGTATCTCATAATCTTCTTCGGTAGACGCTTTCGGATAGGCGCTAGGCACATCGCCGTGCCGTGCAGGCACCTTCCAGATGATCGCCATAACCAAAATCATCTTTACATTATTCAGATCCATCACGGTTGAAAAGGTAAAGAAATAGTCTTCGCCGAAAATTTGACGATCGCCCTGGGCTACGAGCCGAGCCTTTCGGTGCTCAACAGTTCCATCAGCCTTCATTTTAGTCTTGTATACCCACTTCGTGGGCAAGGGCTTCTTATCGTCCCTCTTTCGAACAATTCTCCAAGTCCCTAGCTCCTCCAAAGACCGTAACTCTGCATCTTCCGCTTCTTTCCATTCACGAGATAACTTGCCCTTATGGGCCTCGAAATAGCTCGTAGGGTCGGGTTCAGATGCCGCTGCACGGCTTTCACCTGCACCTGACTCTACAACCGCAAACGCACATAGGAGGTTATCTCCCTGATCACTTGGGACTGCCGGGGTCACTTCACCCGGTTCCTGTTCTGCCGGGGCACCTTCGGTATTGTCTCCTTCCGAAGTGCCTACCCGGTCCTGGGACTTCCTTTTTGCTTTCCCCTTCTGTTTTAATTTTTCAAGCGCCGCTGCCTTCGGTGTCGCCTTTTTCTTGCGTCCTGATTTGCGCGTCTCAGCCTGTTTCCGCTCCTTGGCGCGCCCGGTGGACCCGTCTTCTTTGGTTTCTGCGATTTTCGCACGCGCTTCACATACGGGTGCCCCTTCCTCGGGGTCACTCAACAACTTCGCGATTTGCTTGTTCGCGGTGTCGCTCAGGGTTTCAATTTGGGTGACGTGTCTTGTGGTCGTTACGACCCGATCTTTCAGTAGCAAGACTTTGTACCCCTTCGTTTCGTCGCTCTTCCCCAAAATCAGGCCTCTTTCGGCGTGTTTCACAAGCGATTTCGACCGTGAATCCCTGTATACCATGCACGGGGATCCAAAAACCATGATATCTCCAATGTTTGTTGGTTTTTTCGTGAGCATTTGGATCGGGGGTGCCCTTCCAGGGTTTGCTCTGGTCGGACTACGGTCATGCTCGGCTTGCCGTTGACGCCGTTGGCCTGCCTCAGTAATCTGACGCCGACACCGTCTGCTTGCAAAATAAATCAACTTGTGGTATATTCTCCTCCGCCGTCAGTGGTTAGAACGTGGATACGGCAGTCAAATTCTCGTTCGAACAGCATAAGAAATGTTTCAGACATTTTGTGGCAGATCTTTCGTCCGTGCGCAAAAACGTGCACGTAATTACTTGTAGTGATCCACAAACACTACGAGAATCTTTTCCACTCCGATCGCGTGGGGTTATTGGGCTTTCACGTCGCTGCAAGTCACCCCACCCACGCGATCATTTCGTGCGTGGGTTTCGGATTCTTGCTTGCTGCTTCTTTTGTATCCCTTGCCCTCTCGCAGGTCAGGCAATTAGACGTGAGTGATCCGTAATCTGAGCCTGACTTTCGGGTCTCGGCCAATTTTTCACTTGCGTTCGTAAGAAATATGCCGAGCCGCGCATGGAAGTGAGTAGGTGCGTCTTTGCGCTTCATCCCCTACATCACTTTGGGCTACGTTCATAACCATGTTCGAAAACGTTTTAGCGCAATTAAGTGGTCTGTCTGCGCGCAGATAAGCCACAAACACAGAACCATAAACTTCAACATCAAACAAGACTTGGTTTCGAAAAGATAATTCCATTTTGTTCCCGTTATCTCTCATAATACATCCATTTTTGCGCAAACAACCCAAAGATATGAGATTCTTCGCCAATTTCGGCGCAAAGAAAACCTCCGTAAGCGTAATCTTGGCGCTTCTTCCAGTGACATCGCTTGCACGCAATGTAACTTGGCCAACCTTGGTCACCTGCAGTGACCCACCGTCTGGAAGAGTTAACGCGTCACTCTGTCCGCATTCACGCGCGTCTTCCAGAAGGCTTTCGTCTGATATTAAGTGGCGACTCGCCCCACTATCCACAATACATAAATTTTCATTGAAAACTTCTTTATCAGCGCCTTCTTCCACGCTCTCGCTCATGGATAACACGAAACGTCTTTCTGAATCCTTGATGCCCTGCCGCCCGCGTTTTTCACTCCTATGGTGACCTTTCTTGGACTCTTGTTGCGGGCAATTTTGCTTAATGTGCCCTTCAAGTCCACAACCATAGCAAACACGTTTACTGCCCTGTTCGTTAACAGAATTCACTGCGGGCCGTCCAAAACACTGGCGCTTGAGCTTGTAGAAGTCACCATCCAGTTCTTGCGCCCAGGATATCAATTCCTGGGAGTGTTGCAGATAATCTTGTCTCTGCGGATTGTACCGCACCATCAACGCAATTTTTAGCCTTGGGGCCGCAAATTTTACAATGTTTTCCACAATTAAGCGTTCACTGGAATCGCTTTCGCGAGCCAAAGCAACCAGGTATAAAAAATGTTCGGTCCAGGACCTTTTTGGGTCCTTTTCCGCTGCGAAAAGCTGTGCTGCCTGGTAGTGCGAGATGTTCACCTTGAACGCACTCAGCATTTGCTCTAGTACAAAGTAAAGGGTCGGTGACGCTTGCCACCAGGTGCCAATGTTGGCTTGGAAATACTTGAGGGCAACACCTTCCAGGTGCTCCCCCAACTTGTTGACCTTCAAACGGTCGTTCCAGACGAAACCGGAAGCAATTTCTGCTATCTCCACGGCTTCAATAAAGAGATACGCCCATTGCTTGAAACCCGACCAAGGGTCTTCCACTTGACATATGTATCTGATTGGTCGAGGTGAAAGTACCCATGATTTGGCAGATTCCCCGTTGTGGTGCCCTTAGTACTGGGCACCCTGCCGGGAAGCTTCAGACGTAAGGATAATTCCATCTGTCTGTTTGGCGAGTGGTCGCATTGCTGATTGCACGTAAATAGTAATGTCCTTCCACGCATACTCGTTCCCAGTTTCTACTGCTCGTACTTTGTCCAAATATTCCGGAATCAAAGTACTTGTCTTAAAATGCCTTTGGAGCATTGTCACTATCGAGTCCACCGGATGATAGTCCTCACTTAAGAGAGCTGCTAATTTCTCTGCGAAAAGGTGAGCGCAAAGCAAATTTCTGGATAATCTTAACATCTGCTTCGGGGCTAATAATTTAACCAGTAGGCTCCCTCCATATTTGGCCTTCCGCAGTCGGGTCCACTCCTGGGAACTTGTCATGATTGCGACCCTGGCCGCTGGTGTTGCAACTTGATTGTACCGACTTTCCCATACTTCAAACCATCTTGCCGGAATATCATTCATTCCATGAAATTTTCCAAGTGTCACCATTTGCATCCAGCACTGCTCACACCATAATTTCGTTAATTCAACTAAAACAGACTGATCTATACTCTCCAAAATGTGATAAGCCCCAGGTACATCCTTAAGTAAATGTAAAATTCTGTTGGACTCATGTTGGGCTGCTTTAATCCAGATTGTTTTCCGCGAGTTCGCTCTCGGAAAAACGATTCCAGTATTCCTTTCCCACGCTGGTTTAAGGTTATCCCACATCTTCTGACAGTCTTCCAGAGTTCTATCGTCACTCTCCAGTTCTTCCTCACTGTCCTTAAAATCGTCAACTTGTTCCCGTTTAATACAGTGTTCCGGTTCTTGCTCTGGCTCGCTGCCCTGTAATTGCCGTCTGCATACTCTTTTATTACTGTAGTCATCTGGCTCCTCATTTTTGTCCGTCACTTCTTGACTCAGAGACGCGTCCGTTGGCATATATTCTGAGCTGGAGGAAAGCTTCTCAACTAATAGTGGGGGGAATCATTGAGCTCCAACCAGAGTTTAGTAACCCACTGGTGTAAGACAGGTTCCGCAATACAATAACGTTGCATAAAGGCATCTCTCGTTCTTCCATCTGTGAAATCTGCCTTCAAAAGCTGCTCTTGTTCTGGTAGGGATAATCTGGTTACTGTTTCTGTTAGAAAATGTAACACTTCACACATTCGTGAATCCCGTGTTGCAAGTATTTGAGAAATCTCACATTTGAGATCATGATAGATGGTTGGTCCGTATAATCGTTCGAAAATGTCCTCAATGTCGCCCTCCCATCCATCAGGATCCCAAGGTGAGTGATTTCCATATTGGGCTTGTTGCGACCTCGGCTTCTCGCCCGTCTCTTCTTCCACCCCAGTACTAACGCTTTTACTCTTGTCTGAGTTGCTCATCAAATTCAGTGGAGTCGAGTGTTGACTTTCCTCCTCTCTCTTATCTTCTCGCCGCTCATAACTCTCGCCCACCTTCACGTCTTCAAAGTCACCATCCTCACTACTGACCACTTCCATGATTTCATCTTCTATATATGCTTTAGACCTTCGAGTGCTGAGTAATGTTGCCCTCTAAAGTGTAACACTAGGGGTAGTAGCTTTTCATATTGTTTTGCTGCGGCGTGGCTGCACTGTACCGAAACTTTTTCGATGAAAGCGTCAAGTGTAATTGGGTACTCCCCACTCATGGCATAGCTTCTCGAATTAACCTTGCGGATTTCCGGCGTAAATAATAATACTCCAGGCGGTCCTGTCGCCTGAGAACTGATAACATACATGTCCTTTTGTAGGAGCGTTCTGATACTTGCTAATGTATCGTTGCTCCCCCATGCCGTCATAGGGACCCCATCCGAAAGCTGTGACCCACTTTGAGCAAATTCCTTGAGGTATAACTGGAATGCCTTCTTTGATTCCGTCGCCGAGATTCTTGGGTATCCCCTTCCTAAGCCGAGAAGTGTCTGCTTCCTGATTCCTGGTGGGTATTTAAAATCAAAATCCATCAGAGCTCTTACCAAACTACCTTCCTTGATATGCGTTGCCAATTGTTCCAAAATGCTTGTTAAATTTCCACTCAGAACGGATGAGGTCAACGCCTGGCAAACCGCGTAGACCTGGCAATTGCCAGTTGCGGGGGTCTGCACCGCTCGCAGTGATAAAGTTATTAGGAGTCATGTCAGCGTTTTGGTAGTCTCGGGACTTGGTCGCTTTAACTGCTCCAACAAAGTAAGGTCCATATCCCCTTCAAGATGCTGAACTTCCTCAATAAGCTGTTGTATTGATTTTTTAACTTGCCTTCCAGCATTAAAAAGGCTGTGTTTTTCTTCTGTAAAATTTCTTCTGGTTTATTCTTTTTGATCCGTCCTGACTTCTTACGTGATGGCTTTCTCACTTGGTCTGAGTCTTGCGATATTCCTCCCATACTTTGCTCCTTTCCATTCTCGGCTAGCACTTCTTTCAAAGGAGCCTTCCTCGTATTGGCGTGACCTTCCGGTTTCTTCTTGCTCTTTACCGTTATCCACGACCTGGCATCGTTTTCGTGAGATATTCCAGTGAAGTCCTGGTTACCAGTCGTAGCCTTCCGTAAATCTTCCTGGTCTATTTTATTGGGGCTGGGTTGTATGACCTGCTCACTTTCGGAACCGACAACATTCTGTTCAGTTGTGGAGTCCTCTATGGTGTCCTGTTTCTCGTTATCTTGACTAACTCGATTACTTTCCACTTGCTCCGTCATCTCTTCCATGCTACGAAATGTAGCCGCCGGCAGTTTAATTTCGCAAGTGCTGCCGGTGTCACTTGAATACAGTTAGTTTTAATTAAGTCAGCAAAGGGGGTCAGACATTTCCGCATTGGATGACCCACCTCTCCACATCGCAGACACTGTTTACGCCCTTTCATCGTCGGGTGTTCAATTACAATCATCATGTTGCACCATAATATTCGTTTGACACCTTCCAATGCCGGTGGACACGTGTCAGCCGCCACAATTAACTCCCATAGAGTGGACGTATCCGAAAACAGACCACTTTGATCCAAATCATCTAACTGAAACTCCACACCTAATATAGAACGTAAAAATCGCGACAATTTCAACAAGTCGACCGCCCTTCGTTATATTCTTTAAAATACACGAATAAAATCCTTGTTGCCCATACCCTTCTCCATTCGCATCGACTTGTTTATCCCAAGCGGCCTTCCCATTTGGTCGGCGCTCTTGATGAAGATTCTGTAGAATATGGTTATAGCGATAGAAGGGAACTTTCACCCCAACAAAGTTTTTCGCCATTTCCCTAGTGAAGAAATGGAAGTAAAGCGTGTGGTTACTGCCATTGTAACTGATATTCTTCACTTGTGCTACCATTTACCAAAGCTCTGGGCTTCCAGCACCTCGTGTGGTCGCCGCTGTCGCTATACTCTCTTGTATACTCCTCGTACTGAGAAAGGCCTCTTTGATCGGGCTTTGTCCTCTTAAATCCATTGTCAAGCATCCTTCCACCTGTGCTCTGATCGTATGCACAAGGCGCACTTGATCGTCCAGTTTCATAATACACTTGATAAACTGCGGTAATCGCCGTGCCACTATATGGCCCTCCACCACACCCTGTACAATCCTCCACTCGTCCACTGTACCCGGTCTAATCTTCATTGGCGCACATTTACCATATTCCTTTTCGCAAATCGCCCTCAACTGTAAAATTTGCTCCGGCGGAAAAATGTCTGTTTTGAAAGAGGAAAGTCTTCTGATTTATTTTGAGCTGTTCATTACTTTGTTTTGGACCCGCCACTTTGGATACCCATCCTTGGAGTGGTTGGGGCTGTTTTAACCTTTTCCTGTCCAATTAACTTCCACAGTAACGTCTCAAACGCTTGATTTGAACGCTGAGCGACTATCGACATCGAAATCACTTGCTGACGCCAGACCTTCCAATCGTACTTGATTTTGACCACTAACAGTTCAAAAAGGTCAATAACTTCTTGGGTCTTCAACTTTGGTAGTCTTTGTGCCGCTTCCGAGAGCCGTGACATAGGTCCTTTGGCCTTTACAAAAATTGATGTGTACAATTCCTGCATGGGGTCTATCCATGTCTGAACCCTGGGCTTCGTATTCGGAGTATGTTTCAACGCCATTTTTAACGCCTCCGCCACATCGACTGCGTCTGTGGGCAGGGAAGTCGGCAACTCCACCGTGCTTTTTGTGAGGTTATGCCTGTACTATCTGCTACCTGTGCCTGGTCTTGTGTGAGCGTCAGTTGCTCTCCCGCAGATGAAGGCGTAATGGGCATGTTGTTACCAACATGCTTGCTATGCTCGTGTTCTGGAGTATATCGGTCGGTGCTGCTGTCAGTACGCCGGCCGGTATACTCCGGTCAGAGTGATTGTTGTATAACTCTTCCGGTACCGGTTGGCTACCGGTATCTACTTCCATCTCTTCAACCTCTGGTTGAACCGATAAAACCGGTGTCTCTACCGCATACCTCTCCCCATCCGTCTCTTGCTCCTGTGACCCGTAGTCGCCATGTGAGAGTTGGGATTCCTCCACAATCTCATCCACTATTCCTTGGTCTGGATAAGGCAAGTGATCATAAAGTCTCCAATTAACTGTCCCAAAAACCGTTGAAGTCTTCGTGCTAAAGGTTTTGCAAAGATCTTGTACCCGGTTGTGAAAAGAGATATCGGCCGATAGTCAAGTGCGTCATTCGAATCTCCCTTCTTTCGTAACGGTATAACTAGGGCTCTCATGAAGGATTTTGGCGGACTTGCTCCACGTAATATGTCATTAAACACAAATAGTAACGGATCCAATAAAAGAGACGAGAAATCCTTAAAGAAATCAATTTCCCAATCCATCTAGTCCGACCGCTTTTCGTCGTTCTAAACTTTTAATCGCCAAATGTATCTCATCTTCTTGAATATCTCTCATCAAATCCATGTTTTGCTGTGCTGTGACCTTCCGCGTCGCTGGAATTGTCAAGAATTTTTGAATACTGTCCTTAAGCAAGCTTGTCGGCTCCTCCTTGTGACTGCATCCTAGAATAGAACTCCAAGTTAGGGCAAATCTGTCTGGAATTGATTCAGCTCCCGTGAAGTGCATTCCAGTTCATCTTGAAATGTCCGACACCGTCTGGTCTCGCTATACTGCTGTCCTCTTGAATAGCCATCTAGCATAGCCAGTGCTCGGTGCAGACGTTTCCACTTTCGAAATCTTCTTTCTTGTTTCAACGAGTTTGCTATTCCGGCAATTAACTGGGTTCTCGACCTGGCATTGTCATAAACCAGCTTTTTTCAGTTGGTGAACTCTCCGCTTTCGCCTCCTCGCTGTTCGCCGTTTAGTCAGGAATAAAAGATCGTGTACATTTGCTACGCATGTATCCCATTCCGACGCTGCTCCAACCCGGCCCAAGTACTTCGTTAGAGGGGATAAAAATGCAGGATTGAACGTAACATCTCCCGAACCCATAAATGGGTATATCGAAACACGTTGTTTTCCAACCATCCGCGGGGTTGCCGGTCTTTTAAATATAACGTCACTTGGTTATGATCAGAATACACCTGTGGAAGAGCTACTTCCACCCATGAGACCCACGACATCTATTGCTCCGATACGTAAAACCTGTCAATTCTACTGGCTTGACCGCCTCTCCAAAATGTGAAGTGGTCAATCGGATCTAACTGCACATCTTCTAGGGCCGAACCCACTAACATTCTTGCATCTTCCAAACGTCTGTCCTGAATAAATCTTTGTAAGACCATACTTTCTGGGCGTAGTGATCTTGTTCCTCCCAATCGATCAATTACTGGCACATCTACGCAATTAAAATCCCCACCTAGAATTAATTTTAGCGGCTGTCTTGGGATAACGTCACATAGGTTCGTAAAAAATGTTCTTGTAGTTTTCCATCTCCGGATGGTCCATAAACATTAGCCACAACTGACCCTTTCCACACGATCGCAATAAAACGGTTTGACCATCTGTGTTGCATCCATGGTCGGACATCCTCAGCAATATCTGGTCGAACTAGAATAGCAACTCCACCCTGTTTTGGTGGAAACCTGCTCCAATACGATATTTCGGTAGTCTTCTGTGCATGCGGTTTGCCCCAGACTTGAGACCACATATTGGCCGCATATTCATATTCTTGTTGAGACACCATATGTGTTTCCTGTATTAGGATAAAATATGCCTGTGAATGCTTCGATCCCGATCTCCAGGCCTCCATCCAGTCTCGAATGGATTCCTTCTTAAAGCCCCTCACATTTTGAGTGATTATGTGAGGAGTTTGTTGCCTCTTTCTCTCCACCGCTTTTCCTTGTCTACCGATTGATACTCCACTCAGCAAGGGTTTGTAGCTGGAAGAAAAATGTATAAAGCAGTTATCATGATGAAAGCAATCCTGGCGACTTATGAAAACTCACAAAAGAATGATGTAAATGACAGTGCGGGCATTTTATTTCTGGATTTTAGCAAGGCCTATGACACAGTGGATAGGCAGTATTTATTCATGGTATTTTCGTTATTTGGATTTTCGGATCAATTTATTGCTTTGATGGCGA
>MIQA02007586.1:6574-19766 GCA_001887855.2 Sclerospora graminicola | reverse complement strand
AGACGAAGCAAGACAAAACCCAATCACTACGTCTGTGTCGGATCCGTACGACATGGACTGACCATCAACCGTGAAGAAAC
This sequence comes from Sclerospora graminicola, assembly GCA_001887855.2. Lineage (NCBI taxonomy): Eukaryota > Oomycota > Peronosporomycetes > Peronosporales > Peronosporaceae > Sclerospora > Sclerospora graminicola. The sequence continues at coordinate 19,686 of MIQA02007586.1, read as the reverse complement.
CACCTGCACCTTGTACCGAATATGTAATTACGCCCATGGTGATACCCCCCAACCAGACCCAAAGATGGTAGAATTTCATCAATCGCTTGTAACTTGTGAAAGGACTCGTAAGCTGTTAAACAGGTAACGAACGTCAGTGATGTGTGGTCGCAGAACAAACTCAAAAGCAGCAAGAAGCTCTAGATGGTGGCATACCGAGAAAAAAGAGGTCCTGCCATGACGAGGCCCCATGCCTCTCCAGTAAAAAAGAAAAACTCGGTGATACCGGCGAGTCTCTGACAATCCTTATTGGAGCCACTCGGATCGAAGTCTACCAGCACGTTCAGCAGTAAACATACTGCCATGAAAATACTCAGCACGGAACGATTGTGCACGATGGGGTTGGGATGTTGATGCCATTGTTTCTTGCGGCAGTACGTGATCACGACAGCAGAGCCACAGATGATTGTGTTCACTGATCCCGCGATCAATCCGGTCCAGCGGTAGTTGTACATTGCGATAGACACGCCCAAGAACGCCATTGTGAGGCAGAACCCAAGAAGCTGCGACTTTCGATTTTCAAACCAGTGTATACGTCCTTGTCCTGCGTACTTGGACCGACCACGAAACTGTTGTGTCATGTCCTTATCAATAACTCGCACGATATTCTTTTGTGTCGCTCGCGGTGTAGTGATCAATGGCTGCTGTGCTGCAGACGTCATATTGGCGTTATTAAAACTCATGGTATCTGCAATATTGCTACCTGTGCTACTGATCGTACTGCCATTCTCCGTCATTCCAAAGCCACCGGCACCTGCCTGCGTAGCGTGTTGATGTCGGAACGTTCCGCTCTGGTCCACAGACGGCAGTTGACGCACCGAACGTCTTCCATCCGGTGCTGCTTCGCCTTGATGCGGCGTCTCCATGACATAGAGGCCATTTGACGGCGGACTAAACGCATTCATAAAACTGTGATCTTCCAGTACTGGTGTGCCACGATGTCGTTGCGAGTGACCAGTGACGGACTTGGAGCGGCGATATGAGGCCTCAGGTCCGATCGAATTGGACATTTAGAATAACTATATGTGGGGACTAATTTACACTGTCGCACACACAGTTACAAGTGGAAAGCCAAATTCGACGCCCCTCCTTATACAAAACTGGAAAAGAAGGGGCGATCCCTCGTTTGTGTCCGATGTAGGGCGGAAGCAATGTCGGAAAAATGAATCGACTCACAAAATATGAATCGATGTATGCAAAGTTCTGCAGTACTCTATGGCTGACTCGTTTCACAGCTTTTTCTACTCGACAACGACGTGAGGAAAGGCACAGAGAGGGGTTTGTAATACTTGTACCCATAACTGTCTCTCTCGGGTTGGACTTAAACTCACTCGATCACTTCTCTCTACACCAACGGTGGAAAACAATCATTTCAAAAAGATCATTGGAATTCCGAAAAAGTATTGCGTTATCAACACACCACAAGCTTCATATTCAAGAAACTGCACCGTTCGTTGATTCAAATATACTGTAAGTTATCCCAGTTTCTCATCCGATGCAGCTCCTGGCCAGGAACTTTTCCGTCGAGGACCTTGTGTTCGATAATTGCATCATAAGTGAATCGAAGTTGATGGCGTGACGTCACAAAATCAAGTACGTGGTCAAGGATTGACGTGACTATGTACCGTTTGACGGATATCCTAACTTCTGTATAGAGCGCTGGGACCTCGACACCAAATTGACACATTTATTTCAATTTAGGCCACGAATCCTAATGTCTCCCCCTCCCGCGTCCGGCAAGAAAGTGGGTGCGCGCGACCTGATGAACGGCGGCCTGCTACAATGTTTAGAGGCCGCGACACTGGGCATGCCCTTTGAGGTTTGGAAAACGCGCATGGGTCGATACCGCTCGGAGACGACACTGCAGGCTTTTCGTAATGTCATGCGTGAGGGTGGCGGTATCTCGGCCTTTTGGGCTGGCACAGGGCCAAAAATGGTCGAGTCGGCGTCGAAGGGCGCTATTTTGCTCTTCTCGAAAGAAGCAATCTCCGACTCTCTCCTGTCTGCGGGTGTGAGCCAGACGAGTACAGGTTTTCTAGCCGGTGCCGGTGGTGGTGTATGCCAGGTCGTCGTCATGGGTCCCTGTACATTCCTGGTAACTGGTGCGGTAACAGGTGACCGCTCGATCTCTACTATGCAGCGTATTCGTAACGTGTACGGCGCCCACGGTCTAAAGGGTTTCTATCCTGGTGGAACAGCGATCGCTTTCCGTCAGGCCACTAACTGGGCGTCTCGTCAAGGCTTCACCGAATTTGTGCGCGGGAAGTTTAAGATACTGTTCCATGGTGATAAGGACGCTAAGCTGACGGTGGCCCAGGAAGCTGGAGCCGGTATTGTTGGCGGTGGCTTAGCTTGCTGGAACCACCCGTTCGAGGTGGCACGCATTCAGATGCAGAGTGCCGCGGACCGTGGTGAACCAAAGCAAAACATGGTTCAAGTCTTCCGTACCGTCATCAGGGAGCAGGGTTATGGCGGACTATTCAAGGGCATCGTACCGCGTTTAGGTCTAGGCATTTGGCAGACGCTTTTTATGGTCACGGGTGCTAAGCTCGTGCGTCAAGCGCTGGAGGACAAAAAATAGAACCTGGACTAAAATCATTTGAACTGCTCTGCCGAAATAGCATTTGACTGGAACACGCCGCCGTCCAACTACCTTGCTCAGATAGTGTACCAGAATTCGGGTTGAGTATTAAAATGTTGAGTTGTCATGTTTCTCGTCTTCTCTTTCAAGTTGGTGAGATATAACGGCTGCAACACACCACTTGTCTTCGAGTGGATCTTTTTCTAGCTGTAAAATTGTATACTGGCCCAGTCGTAATGAACCTGTTGCCACAATAGCCATCAGTTGTAGTACGCAACCCAACAATTGAAACTTAAACAGACCCGGATAAATCAACGGAAGCTGAGCATGTGGATGCTGCTCGCTGCCACCTATGATCTCAAGCGCACGTGGCTCCTCTGACTTGTGGGATTGCAGCATCGGAAGCAGACCTGCAAAAAACGAGCTTTCCACCTCGGGTAGACGAGACTTGACCGCCGAGTTACGCAGCACCAGCACCATATCACACCCCTCCATCGGGTTTTTACCATCGTTCACAAATCTACCAAGACGAGCATCGACCTTTAGTCACTATCAGATAGATACTACGATGATTCTCGTTACTGACTTGAAGTATTGGGCTTCACCCATAACTTTCACGCCTTCGACCAGTTGCTCATCTCGACAATAAACATTTGATGAGTATTGAGTCAGTGACGGCGCCGATAAGACAATGCTACGCGTTGTGGGCGGGTCGTTCTGTCCAATAAAAGACACAATCGCACTGTATCAGTTCCATGTTTCACCGGGGCAATTTCAAATAGCGCACATCGTCTGGAATGTACAGCACACGGCATATGATCATCTCAAGCCGTGAAATGAGCGCCATCATGTCTCCTTCGGCAGCTGCCACAGCTTCGAGTGCTTCGTAGTCGTGCGGCTCTCGCTTGGCTACCAGGCCACCGCTTACGAGTACAGCGTCTACGTCGCAATCGTCTGAGCTCACCAACTCCTCGCATAGTTGGTTGACTCGCGGGATCTGGCCAATTAAATCGCTAAGAAGCAGTAGCTTCAGCTTGGTGACGTCCTTCCGCATGTTCCTCTTATGTATGATTTGAGGCAACTAGACACTCAAGCAACATAAGGACGATGGGTCGGACCATTCTCGCTTTACGATGCGACGTTGCGCTGAAGGCGACAGCGCACATTGTTTTTTTCATGGACGTGTATTATATTAACGTTACATGTAATAATAGGTACTAGGATACATGTACGTGCTGTGTTGAAGATATCTACATCGTAGAGCACTGATACAACGATAGCCTACGTTACACCTAAAAACTTACGTTAATCCGCTTCGTCGCAATGCGAGAAGCCAGAGGACGCATTACTGCGTAGTCTTCCACGACGCGTTTGCGAAAAAGTATCAATTGTTGTGCCTTATCCCACAGTAACCAGAAACTACCAACACTAATAATGACGAAAAATCCAAAACGTACAAACGACTACCGGTACCACTGTATATTCCGGATAATTTTTATTAGCCTACTACTAAGTAGCTCAGTTTAACACACATACATGTTACAGTATACGTCGTCATCCGTTGCAATGGGATGGGACAACTGAGTAAACCGGCAACGCGTCCCCACACAACCCGCCTTCCTCTTCCGAGCACACTTTCGTGGCGAATCTTCTTCTAAAGGGTATGAATGCTGCACAGTATTTGATGAATCGCATGCGTTCATGCAAGGCGCTGCAAGAAGTAAGTGAAAGGGAGAGGGCAAAGCTGCTTTTCGTCTGTAGGTAGCGCGATGCACTCGTTTCATGGCGACGACGCTGTAGGATTTGGACCCGGTTACATGGTAGTTGCGGACGGCGTGTCTGGAACGATGAAGGCATCGGGAGTGCTGGCTCGAATGCTGGTGGCCGAGACGTTGGCGTCGCTATCAAAGCTGCGGAAGCGAACGCGGGAGGAACCAGCTTGCGCCGAAGACTTCACTGACAGCATGCAAGCGGCGATCAATAGTGCCCGCAAATTGGCCAAACGCAAAGGACGACTCGACTCGACCATTTCGGCTGTTTTCTTCGATGAGACCTTGCATCAAATGTTCGTGTACACAATCGGTGATTGCAAGTGTGTTGTGTTTCGAAATGGAGACCTGGTCTTCGAGAGTGACTCGATTATCTACGACTTTAATGTGCCAGCTGTGGTTTCCAGCAATCAATCGATTAATTACGTGGAAGAAGTGCAGATACAGGCTTTCGAGTATGAAGCAGGCGACGTGTGTCTCTTATTTTCAGACGGTGTGCACGATAACTTGTACGTTGACGACATCACGTCTTGTGTCGAATCTGCCACGAGATCACCGTCATCACGAACCAAAGGTGGAACAGCAGAAAAAATGGCGCAGAGGATCGTACAACGCGCCAAGGACACGTTTTCATGCAATTCCAATTATATTCCTTTTGCTGTTTCAGCTGCAGGGTTTTGTCGTGAGGCATTAAACGAGCTGGAGGCAACCAAAGCAGCAAATTCCGAAGAGTTTGAGCGCTTTCGACAAAAGTGCGATGCCATTCCATGTGTCGACGGCAACCGCATGGTACTCAACAAAGAGCGTCGTGTGCGTCAATTAGCTTTCTACAGTGCGTCCAACCTCCTTGCTTTTGCACACAAGAAGCAAGGGAAGCGAGATGACATTTCCGTGTGTGCAGCAGTTCTTGCTTAATTTGCCACCGAACGAGATAGTAATGATACTGAAATTAATTAATCTCAATAAATTAGTAATACAAAACAACCACGGATTCATACAGCATCTGACCAACTTTTGCTCGTAGCCATTAATACGCAATTACACTTTATCATGGGTAAGCGATCGTGGAATGGACGAGGCGGTCGTGGCGGCCGTGGTGGTCGAGACAAAAAGCCTCGCGCTGATGGCAAAGAAGAGACTTGGCAAACTGATAAATTTGCGGATTGGGTCTACGAGAATGAGGATTTTGACACGTACTACAGGGCGCAAAACATCATGGCGGACTCCGACTGGGATGCATTCAAAAAGGCACTGGCCACGCCGCTGCCCACGGCCTTCCGCATTAACTCTTCGTGTCCATTTGCTGATCGGTAACTCGTCACTCGTAGTTTTGCGGCATTGTTTAGCTCTTGGACTCATTCGGTGGTTTGTTTAATGCAGTATCCGCGAGCACATTGAGCAGGATTTCAAGTTTGACGGCCTGGTAGTCGACGACGAGCCAGTTGAACCTATTAGCTCCATGCCATGGTATCCTGATAATCGCGGCTTCACTTGGTCAGTCGAGCGTCGTCGTGTTCGCAAATTGCCGATCTTGAAGGAATTCCAATCATGGCTTGTCGAGCTCTCGGATAGTGGTAGTATTACCCGTCAAGAAGCTGTGAGCATGATTCCACCTCTTGTGCTTGGCGTGGAGCCGTATCACAAGGTGCTCGACATGTGCGCCGCTCCTGGTTCGAAGACGTCACAGCTGCTCGAGTCCTTGCACTCACAGGAACTCTCGACAGACAAAACCCCTACTGGAGTGGTAGTGGCCAACGACGTGGATCTCAAGCGTGCGTGCATGCTCGTACATCAAGCGAAACGGATTAATTCGCCTGCGCTACTAGTCACTTGCCATGAAGCTCAGAAATTCCCATTCCTCGGTGAGGATGGAGCCGAAAGGGAAGGGTTTTTCGACCGCATTTTATGCGATGCACCGTGTAGTGGAGACGGCACGCTGCGAAAGAACCCGCTAATATGGAAGAATTGGAGTGCCAAGAACGGCCTTGCTCTACACCCACTGCAATTGCAAATTGCCAAGCGTGGTGCATCACTTTTGAAGGTAGGAGGCCTCATGTGCTACTCGACGTGCTCCTTTAATCCAATTGAGAATGAAGCAGTGGTGGCTGATCTACTGCGATGGAGTGACGGTTCACTTGAACTTGTGGATGTGTCGAACACTTTGCCGCTGCTGAAGCGACGTCCTGGCGTTAGTACTTGGAAGGTGATCGATTCGAATTTGAAGGAGCACATGTCCTACGAGAGTCACGTTGAAGCGAACAAAAAAGACAAGATCCGAGACAAACTTCGTCCGACGATGTTCCCGCCTTCAGAAGAGGAAGCGGTTGCTTTTCATTTGGAACGATGCATGCGTTGCCTGCCTCAAGACGAAAACACGGGCGGCTTTTTCATTTGTTTGTTGAAAAAAGTATCGCCTACTCCTGATAGTTCGGAGGAACCCACGTTGGACAAAGTGGAGAAGGATACAACGAGCAAAGCTGAAGAAGTAAGTAAGACGAGCATAGGTGAAGAAACGACCATCTCGACTGAAGAAGTTGGGGTCAACAAAGAAACAGTACAATCAAGCGATGCTATGACTAGCAACATTGAGTCTACTGCCGAGCCACAGCTCTCTGTTGGTGATTCGGTCGGCAGTGATCAAATAAAGCCACGCAAAAGCCGTCGTGACGATCGCCGCATGAAGAAAAATAGTGAGTTGTACGTGGCGTTTAGCGCCCAAAACTGGGCTGATGTGCGCGAATACTACGACGTGGCTCCAGAGTTTTCTCCCGCGCAGCTGATTACGCGTTCAGACGAAGCAAAGTCTATCACGTTTGTGACGAAAAGCATTACGATGGATTTGTTGGAGAAAATGAAGAGCAAAAAGGTAAAGGTTGTGTTTGCTGGACTCAAGTTATTTGAACGCAGTGAATCTGCTGAGGGTGGTAAGGTATATCGCCTTTGCCAACCCGGTTTAGCCCACTTTATGCCATTTATGAAGAAACGGAAGACAAACGTATCCGCCAGAGATTTCCAGATGCTCCTGGATCGCCTTGGAGACTTGCTGGGGTTTGATGACTTTGAGCCACCCACGCAACGGTATTTCGAGGACGCTCCCATCGGTAGTGTCGTATGCATACTTGACCGCCCAAATCAGTCCAACATTGAGTACGTGCGTTGGTGCATTAGCTGTTGGGATCCTTGTCGCTAACATTTCTTGGTGGGGTGAATAGGTCAAGGGTGATGAATTTGGTCGTGTGGCGAGGTCGGAAATCGGTTAATGTAATGGCAGCCAAGGCGGATATTGGTATATTGTTAGGAACGATGAAGGAAATGAAGATATACAGCTCTGCCGTGAGAGAAGCCGTGCTGGAAGCCAAGCGAGTCAAGCTTGAAAGGCTTGCGACACGTCAGAAAGAGCAGGAGGAAAGCGCGAAGCTCGAGCAACTTCATGCGACACCAGCGGACTCCGTAGACGGTCAAGTCAAGAATTGATCTTTCCCTAACAAAAGGATAGACAAGTGGAATTAGCGCATTTAGTATTCAGATTACTTATAGAAACTTATCAGTTTGATGGCTAATTTGCGGGTGCTATTTCTGAATATTGAGAGACTTTGGACGAGGAAGTTGTTATTTTTGCTTTGACTTGTAAGTCCAAAACTGTCCAAAGGCACTTGGTTGTTCCACTAGAACGTCAAGAAAAGCAGTTGATTACGCAACATGGAGAAGAGGTCGTCTTCTTCTGCCGAGACTCATCGAGCACCAGCGTTTACATGGTACGAGAGCAACGTTTTTTCTTTAATTAAATGACATAGGCACATGGTGATGACTCTGTTGCATATTGTAATGCAGTGAAGTATGCAAAATTTCTGTCCGTTCGAGCCAGAAGCTCATGGATCACGTAAAGTTCTCACCCCTTCACCAAGCTTCACTTGGCTTAGGTAAAAGCTCAAAAGGTGGAAAACAAATGCGCCAATTGCTGTACGATGGGTCCGAGTTGTTCTGGCGTGTGAATGAGACGCTTGATCTTTGCATTTTTGAAGACAGAGGCACAAACTGCGTCACAATTCAAGCTTTCGAGCAAGCAGCGCCTCAAGAATTATCAGATAACAAGAAGAAAAAAGACGCCACCACCACCATCCCAGCTTTAGAAGTAGATTTAAGCCGATTACGTCAAACTCTCGGATTAGAAGCGCACTTGAAGAAGCCAGGGTTTAAAATGGGTATCCTGTCAAGCTCTACGCTTGCCACCAGGGAAAAAGCCACTTCAAGGTCACCGGCATCGGAGCACTCGAGCGCATTGATCACAAAATATTTGCTTGCTCGTCTTCAGGCGCGGCGCGACTCGGATGGCCGATTGAGTCTCTTTTTGCAGAAGATAAACAATGATGACGTTGATCCTGGAGACTTGCAATTGACAAGGGCTGGCGGAAGTCAAGTGGTGCCTACAGACCTCGTAATTCGCCGACGTCACACAATCGACGACGTAAAAGACGCCCAAGACGCGGTATCGGTGGCAACAACGCGGCTCAAGAATGCACGCATTAAAGCTGAAGAACTATCCAATTTAACTCGCATGACGCTTGATGCCTTGCCACACACAAAGAATGACGCGACCGAGTCACAGATGATCACCTAGATCAAGATTAGCCACCCTAAGAGATATTAAGTGTCAGATTTGACGATGCTTGAATGTATACTTACGACTTTACGATGATGCATTAGAAAATAAAGCGACCTCATACAAAGAGCCTGTCTGTCATCTTTCGAAGGTACCGGTACTAAAAAACTAATGCCATTCATTGAAGGGCGTATCTACAACCGGTTTTTGCTTGAAGCGCACTCTTTCCCAGCACCAATAGTCACAGGCACGTGCCAACAGTGGCCTTTTTGGTACCCGCCTTTTTTAATCTCGTCCTTCTTGACACTGAAAGTCCACGAGTTGTCAAACGTGACGAATTCCGTCTTGAGCCACTCTTTCGAAAAGTGAAGCATAAAGAATCCGTACGGGTTGCCCCGAGCAATCCACGCATGCTCGACGTATTTCTCAGCAACCTCAGGAGGCATGCCCGATGTCTCGGACTGGATACCACCGCCCCCTCCATTTTCGTAAAAGTGCGTGCCCCAGTTACTAATGTCGTGGTTGAAGCCGTGGGTGTGGCCGTTGAGCCAGACGTGGACGCCACCGTCTTTTGTAATCATAAACCACTCCTTCATCTTGTCTTCACTCATGTGAAAGTGCGGCGAGTAGTGCGAGTTGACTACTTTCCAGGTTGCCGTGGACTTTTTCAAATCCCGTTTAATCTGCTCCAGCGAGTCATCCCACCACTTTTTGATCGTGTCAGCACAAGCTTCGTACATTTCGGTACTTCCACCGGCGCAGAGTTCATCGCCTGGGGTACGGTCATTGCACGTGTTACCCAGCTTCTTTTCCTCGGCAGTGCTCAGTTTCTTCTTCTTCACGTAGCCGTAACACTGACAGCAAATTTGCATCACGCCGTGCGAATCAGCAAAGTTTTATCAATGTTAAAAACGTCGACTGACACGCCGTCGCCTCAAAGCTTTCGACGTAGATATGGTCGGTCAGTTTCCAACGGGTCGCTGTTGGGGCTTTTATACTCTTGCTCGAGCTTAAACTTTAGGTTCAGGTACTTCACCAGCTCGTCAGCACTTTTACACTCGCGAAAGTTGTAATCCTGCTCCCCGCAAATGAACTCGGAGCCTCCAAGATCGTGGTTGCCGACAACGTTGATCCATTTAATACCCTGTAGCTCCGGCTGGTCGTATACGCTTTCAAACGTAGTTTCCATACGGTATTCAATATCCTTGGCACCAGGACCGTTCCAGTAAATGTTGTCACCTTGACCGAGGATGCACGTCGGCTTGATATCCCCGGCAGCCTGTGCCAGAATCTCGGCAACATTAATCTGAGCCCAGTAGTCAATCTTATACTCTAGCGAGTCGTTCGCCACCTTGCGATACTTGTTGCAGCACGATCCGGGCTTATCCGTTGTCGCACCCCAATCACCGATGGCAAGCATCGTTAGTGCGGCCTTTGCCTTTTCGGGGTCACTGGTCGGCTCATCTTCCGTTTTAGAACTGTCAGACCCGGACGTCTTGTTGACGAGTAAATCGGCTTCCGTAGCCGTAGAAGTACCCGACTTTTTGTCCGAAGACGCCGCTCCCGAGTTTTTCGATGTATCACCACTACTGGTGTTGGCGCTGTCGCCACCTCCGCTGGTAACCGCTACGATTATGCCAATCGTCACGCCGATGGCCACAAGGACACCAACCCCGATGAGCACCTTGCGGGAGACCACCATGGTATGTTTCCTTTACACTTTCGGGGCTGCTGTTAAAGGCGGCGCAAAACGAGTAATGGCTCGTTCTGGGCGCGCTCTGGACTAACGTGCGCGGCTCTCCCAGCTCTAGGGTAAGGGCCGAGTGAAAAAAACACTTATCTTTTGTATACAAGCACACTGCACATACAGTGGCTTCAGGAAATTAAAATCACCTACTGGTACCGATAGATTAATGCTATACGTAGGTGCACTTTGTGATTCCTACTCAAAAATTTGTTCCATATGTTTTCCATAGAAAAACTGACCCGCTCGATTAGACAACCCGGAAAGACATGGCTGATTAGCGGCCCCGCCCCTCTAGTACCCCCTGTACCGACCTCGGTTGGTGCAGTGGTTAAGGCCCTCCCCCGAGACCGAGAGATGGCGGGTTCGAGTCCCACCGTGGACGAAAATCCAAAGTCGGATAGGGTCTAAAAAGTGTAATGAAATGAGGACCTTACAGCTCCGCGCTTGACACGGCTTACACCACCCTGTATAGGATCAGGTTCTCTAAATATCATCTCTAGTACCCCCTGTACCATAAACCAGGTGTAGTAGCAAATGTAGACGGTATTTAAGATGAGAACATATTTTAGGGTTGACTGTGTTTGAATTTGAGCTCAAGGGAGCAAGCGCTCTGCTATTTAGTAAAAGTAGTGTATCATTCTTCAAGGATGACATGTAGCGACAACGGAAGTGCTGGTCAAAACGTGGTCAGGTCACGTAATATTGGTCAAATAAGATTTTATAGTGGGTCACGTGGGTGGTCACGAAGTATTATTTTGGGTCACAATCGTGTCCACAGTGGACGGACCACGAGAGTGTAGTACCTAATCTACGGAATCAGTGCCAAGTCACTGAGCATAAACAGGGTACTACCAAGCACGCTCAGTCGGGTGCAGGATCCAAGGGGGCGCAACTCGGGGATCCTCCGCCCCCAGGAGTAGCTGTGGATTCAACAAGCCAGGGGAAGGGTGACGAAATGGAGGAGAAAAAAGGAATTGCCTGATTCGCAGGCACACGCGAGCCTCTCAGGAATTTTGCGGCTCACAGACGACGCAATCGTTGATGTGGATACAAAAATACTGTCACTGGCCTGGGGTATCAGGTATCACCTGCTCTGGACGATAATCACAAAAGAACCTCGGGTGGAATAATCGTAGCGAAAACCGGTAACCAGGGGATGGACGAAACGGAGACGAATACAAGTCAAAAGGTAATACGGAAGATTACGCTACATCAGTCAACGCTAGAACAGATGACTGGAGTGCTCTGCAAATTTTGACTGAACAAGGAAGCCATGCACCCTGGTTAGAGGCGTGGATGGATCTCATGCCGAGTTTGTTCACGGGGATATACACACCCACTAGGAAAAAGAAAGAACCAGCTGTTAGCCCGGCATCAAAATTTCGGAGCTTATCCAGAAAGGAGCAAGAGCACCTAGTTGATTTCTTTGAGTTACTAGTAATTCACCATAGAAAGGACTGGACGGAATGGAAGTCACGTGTGTAGTATGGGTTATCAAGTTCGACACACAAACAGGACATTGGAGTCGGTGCTCAGCAAAACGATAGAAGCTATACAAGTACGGGGACTTCAAGACAGAACGGTAGCTCTCACGGGCTGAGTTAACAAAGTCTCCAATGGGAAAGAACAGCAGTCGGATAGAACACGGACCCAGGACATAGAGGAGAATATTCACTTCAATCCAATGGTATATTCTACGGAAGAGATCAGTATTTTCAGGACACTGTGTGAGAAAGAAACTGATTCCAACCTTACCCCAACTCTTCGGAAAGAAAGTCAAGATGAATGGAAAATCGTCAAAAGAATTGCCGAGGGGTGTATAACGGTACGCGTCCTACCAGCTTTTCTAAGCGAAGTTATGACGAACGAATATTTACTAAGACTACTAGTAACGATCCGGGTGAAGGCGAGGGCTGTTTGGAGGTGGATTTGACGGGCGAGGCCCCAATCAAAGCATTTTTCAATCGACCCGGAGTATTCAAGAAAGTATTGCGCTAGCATCAACCACGAGAGGATCAGGAGGGCCCGCTTTGTGGAAGATGGTGAAAGTGGTGAAACCTATCACGTACAATAGGGCGAAACACTGAGTAAATTTTCACTTCTTCAAGAGAGCAGTAGCTCGGCAGTTCGAACAACTAAGAGTGCCATATTATAAACAAGTCCATGCGTTGACGAACGTCCACAAAGTTATTTTGTCCGTTTCCTCACAATGGAAGGATAGACAGAGCAGCTCCCGAGCAGAGATGGTGTGGTGTAGTCGCTCTCGGAAATTCCTTCTGAGATGCGAACACCCACGGGGGGCCCAGATGACTGACTTTTTTGGAGGGGGTACTCCGTCCATCCAGGTCTTGATCCGATCCGGCATCCAGCCGGCTG